>PVKH010041781.1:0-10962 GCA_004027955.1 Chaetophractus vellerosus
AAAAAAAAAAAAAGGGATAATGTGATGGCAGTTGTTATTTTAGCTTGGATGGCTAAAGAATGCCTCTGTGAGGGGGTGACATTTTGGCATAAACCTGAATGAAATGAGTAAGCCATGTGCAAATTTAGGGGAGGAGGCACGGGGTACAGCAAAGGCATAGTCTAAGGCGTGAGCCTGCTTGTAGGTATTGACAGCAGAGCAGGATCCTGGCTCCAGAACCTCGGGTCCACCACACCAGCCTTGAAAGGTTTAAGAATGTTGCATGGGAGAAAAATAAACTTCTCTCTTATTTTAGGAGGTCTCTTTAACAGCTGCTGAGTCTAGATTCTAAACATTACAGAGCATAAATATCTTGAGAGCAAAGCTTCCATTTTGTATTCTGTTGTGATCAGCTGTCACTCCCGATTCTGGTCTTTATGTTGTAGGTGTCAAGCATGTTCTTAAAACATTTAAGTATATTTTCCAAACGTCTATTTCTATTTGTTGTCAAGGTGATATGTACATAGTTGTACATGTCTGAATAATACTATAAAGCTCTTCATAAAAATAGCTGTCTTCTGCTTCCACATCCTCCCCAGCCTCATTTCCCAAAAGCAAACCTTCTAATACTTTCAGCTGTTTATATCTGGCTTTTATTCCCTTATTTCCAAATAATATGCTTACATTGCTATTTCTTGATTTTTCAATTTTGATACTATCGACTGACTTCCAGCTTTGGCATTTGAAGATTTAGCTCCCTAAACACACACCCTCACTCACACACATATACACAGATTTCTTACACTTCATCTTCTCAATGTAGTTATATTGCTATTTTGGCCTAAATCAACATTCAGTGTTTATATTATTTCATAAATTATTTTGTTCTATAGCCATAATACTTCCAAAAATCTACTTCTCATCAATCTTATAGCTACAAGCCTGGTCCAAGACACCCTCACTTCTTGTCAGACTATTGAGAGCCTCTGAGCTGGTCTTCCTACTTCTGCACCTGCCCATCTACAGTTAATTTTCAACAGAGCAGTCAGAGGGAGCTGCGAAACACTTAAATCAGATCCTGGCAGTCCTATGCTAAAATGGCTTTCCATCCACTGAAAGTATTGACCCTAGATGGAGCACAGCCTGCCCCCACCCACCTCTTTAGTCTCACATCGTTTTCAATCACTTATACCACTCTCCTTCAATGATGTTATTCCTCAGAAATGCCAAATGTACTTCCCCTTCAAAGCCTGTATATTTATTTCCCTTCCTGGGGCAGTCTTCCTTCAGGTACTCCATGGCTCAATCCCTCACTTCCTTCAAGTCTTAGTGCAAAGGTTGTATAAAATATACCTCCTTCTCCTCCACATCCCTTTTCCTCCTTACCTTGCTTTTGCTTTAATTTTATCTGACCTATGATATATTTACTTGATATTTGTATATTGTCTATATACACACACTCTAATAAGCTCCACGAGGGTAACCATATTGTCTGTTTTATCCACTGCTCTATTCCCTGTGCTTCAACGATGCCTGGCACATAATAGGGGCTAATTACTTATTTGTTGAATGAATGAATGATTGATTGAAGGGATGGATTGTTCGTATTTGAGCCATTTCAGTAAGCCATGTCCTATCTCTAGTCCATTCTCTCCAGGCTCCTTTAGGGAAGAAAACAATCATCTAGCAAATAACAAAGAGGCACAACCAACCCTTACTCACTGTATCCTTGACTTCCTGAAATGTTCTTGTAAAATTTCATTTCTTGTACAACTGTTTATCTCTTCCATTGATAATAGTGCTTTAGTTTGTTAGATTACTTGGTTTTCTACGCATTTAATGAGCTTAGGCTAAGTTATGCTGAGGTAACAAATAACCCCCAAATCCCAGAAGCTTATAATAACTGTTTATTTCTTGCTCTATTCTTTTCCACTTTAGAGTGGCTGCTGGTATCATCCAGGTTCCTTTTTACCAGGACACAGGATGAAGGAGCAGTCCTTGTATAGGATCTACTGACCTCCTGGCAGATAGAAAAGATCCAATGGAAAACATGTGATGGCTCTTAAAACTTCCACATAGAAGAGACTATGCAACTTTTGCTCTCATTGCATTAGCCAAAGCAGGGTACAGAGTCATCCCTGACATCAGTGGTACAGAAAATATATACCTCCCCTAGGGAAGAATACCAGGAGACATAACAAATATTTTCGAATAAATTAATGCTTTCTACCACAGTCTCATTACTTCTTTTCTAAGCTCTCTTGCTAGCAAGGCATCTATTCAATATGATTAAACACAACAGGCAATTTTCTTTTGGTGGTGTCTCTCCTAGAGCCGCTGTCCTCAGTTTGGCCTGGTTGCCTTCTAGTCCTACATTTTATCCTAGATATTCATTTTATCCTAGAATTTCCCATTACTATCCTTGGAATTTTCCTCTTCATCTTTCCTGCATTTAGTCCCCTAGCTCCTAGCATTTCTCCTTCTTAGTGGTCTTTCTAGTTTTAGTGGAGCATATCTTACAGTTGCTTCCTGAGATAAAAAGCTTCTGGGCAGTAAATTTTTGAGGACCTTCATTTTGGTTAATGTCCTCGTTTTATCTTCACACTTGAGTAATCATATCTCTAAGTTACCCAGCATTTTACCTAAGAATACTGTCTACAAATTATACATTCTAGGTTATAAATAATGTTATCTGAGAATCTTGGAGGCATCATTCTATTTGCTTCTAGTATCCAACCTTGAGCGTCTGAGGCTATCCTGATAGGAATGTTTTGAATGCTAATCTTCTCTCACCCCACCCCACAAGCTTTTAGGATTTTCTCTTTTTCCCTGGTGTTGGGAAATTTCATGACACTGTATAAAATCATCTGATTTGTTCAGGAACATAGAATCAACTGTAGATGTTTCAAGAAGAAAGAGATTTAGTATGATTTATAAGTTTATACAAAACTCTGGAACTCCGGAGGAGGGGAGGTGGTGAAGGTGAGGGAGTGGAGATCTCATAGGAAGGCCACAGCTATTGATCTTACCTCTTTTAGCACCAAAGCAGATCATTCTCAAGAGGAATCCAAAACTGTGGAGAAAATCTACACCTGCCAAATACCCATGAGCCTCTCCACAGCTACTACCTTTATTGGCTTTTCCTTTTCTTCTGCCTTCCTTATCTCTTGTGACTGCTTATCATCAGTAAAATTCAACTGAAATCCTGAGGTAAGAAAGCCTGGGCAATATAGTTTCTGGGTTATGCCCCTAGTAAAGGAATGAACTTAGAAAGTTGGGGATGAAACTGTTTAGGCATATCTTTCTTGATGTGCAGCTTTATTTATTCTGCTTGCACTTGCTGGGATTTTCCAATCTGAAAACTCATGTTATGGGAAATTTTATTGGATTCCTTATTTGGTAACTTTCTTCTATTTTCTTGGTTATCTCTTTCAGGAACTCTTATTAATAAAATGTTGAAACTACTGGAGAGCTTCATTTTCTTAAGTGTATTCCCCTCTTTTCCTTCTCTTCTTTGTATTCCATTTTCTGAGAGATTTTTCAAGTTTTCCAACACTAAATTTTCAAATTTCTTATATCATATTTTTAAAAAGTTCCACGAGAAATTTTATGTTCTTAGACTATTGCTTTTATTTTAATAGCATTCGTTTCATGCAGACAGTAATTTCATCATATTTAAGTATATTAATGATAGCTGTTCTTACAAATTTGCTTCTACTCCATGAATTATGTTTCCTTTTTGTAGTTGTTACTGGTGCCATTCACTAATAGCACAATTGTTTCTAAGCACATGTAATATTGTGTTTTTGTCTTCTTTGTTGTTGGGTGGGGCCATGTGGATAGTTTAGGTCAATTAGTACTGAGCAGAAGGGATATGGGTCACTTTTAGGCCAGAGATTTAACTACTCATTCCAGGCCTTCCGGCATCTTTTCCGTCATTCTCTGGCATGGTGCTCACCCAGGTTTGAGAGGGTGGCTGCTCCATCAGTCTAGACCACTGAGTAACTATGATGTGCCTCTTCCCAACCCAAGGCAAACACATAGCATGAGTGAAAAGTAAACCAATGCTATTTCAGGTCACTGAGATTTTGACGTTGTTTGTACTGCAACATAATTAAATCCATTCTCACTAATTGGAATAGGCTCACAGTTTGGTTTGTTTTGGTTTTGTCTTTATTATTATAGAAATTCCTCAAATATCTGGTGATCCTTGACTATCCTTTCTTACATGTGGCTCTAAAAATATTCTACATAGCAGACCTGGGTAGGCTTTCCCCTAGGATGACTTTGCAGGCATAGGGCTATATCTGCATGCCTTTTAGCTTAGATTGGCTAGTGTCTCCAGAGGAAATCTCCAGTAATCTGTCTGGTAGAGTGGGAGAGGCAGAGGTATAAATTTGGATTCCAGCTTTCTAAAAACCAAGAAAGGAAAGTGGGCTATTAGTTCTCATTCTATAGTCAGTGCATTTTTCTATAACTCCCTATTTTCAGCCTGACTTTTTACCCCTTTTCTCCACTTTGCCTTGTGTCTTTGGGACTGGCATCTCTCTAATTTCTCCAGAGTATAAACCTCTTTTCTTCAAAGGCTGGCAAGGAATTTGTTGTCTGGCTTCACAGGATAGGGATAGGATTTGAGTCCTAACTTTTTATTTATAGATTTTCAATCTGTCCTATTTCTATCCCACCCCTCATTCCAGGACATGTTCCAAAATTATCTGGCACCTTAAAATGCAGGTATTATCTTCTGAAGCTGCTAAAATTTCAGCTTTTGTCTTTCAAAAAATTGTTGACATTCTTAATTTGTAGTTGTCTTCTCTCCTGTTTTTTGTCATTGTGGATTTACACCTTTTAAAATGGTTTTGGTGCAATAATAATTCTATTTGAGGAAGAAATGCAGACAACTGTGTGATCAATTTTATATTTTAACTAGCTGTCCCATCTAATGCGTACTTAGTAGTTAACCTTGGCTTAAAGCTTCCACCAATCTTCTGCAAAATCACAACTCTGATTGCATTTTGTTATCCAGCTGTTTGTATACCAAGATTATCATTGCCTGATTATTGCACTACAAAGCAAAAGGAAAAGAGAATGGAAAAAGTTTTGTTGAGTGAAACCCTATTAGGAATTTTGCTATGCACTTTAATCTTTATTGAAGTATAATTCAACTTTTTTTCCATTTTTTCTTTGTTAGGGAAGTTGTGGGTTTACAGAACAATCATGCATAAAATACAGGATTCTCATATACCACCCCACCACCAACTTGCATTGGTGTGGAATATTGGGCTGGGGATTAAACCTGGGACCTCACATGTGGGAAGCTGGTGCTCAAACACTGAGCCACATTGGCTTCCCTGAGTTGGCTCCTTCATTTGTTTTGCTTGTTTTATTTTTAGGAGGCACTGGGACCTCCTGTGTGGAAGGCAGGAGCTTAGCTACTTGAGCCAACTTCACTGCAGCATAATTTTATAATTGCAGTATTAAAGTCCATGGTTTAGGGAACCGGCTGTGGCTCAATTGGTTGGGCCCTGGTTTACCACATGGGAGGCCCTGGGTTGGGTTCCTGGGGCCTCCTGGCGAAGGCAAGCTGCTGCAGCAGGGGGAGACAAGCAGACACAGAGAAACGCAAAGCAAATGAACACAGCAAGCACAAGCAGCAAGGGGGGGATATATAAATAAATAAAAATAAAATTTTTTAAAAAAGTCCACTGTTTGTATAGTGTAGTTCCATGAATTTTAAAAAAAAATCTTTTATTCCGATACCATATATATAATCTAACATTCTCCCTTCTAATCATATTCAAATATATATATATATATTTCAGTGCTATTAATTGCATACACAATTTTGTGCTGCCATCACAACCATCCATTACCAAAATATTTCCATCATTCCAAAAAAGATCTCTGTACATTTTAAGCCTTAACTTCCCATTTCCTATCCCCACCCCATCCCCGTCCCCTGGTAACCTGTATTCTAGAATAAGTTGCTTATTCTAATCGTTTCAAATCAGTGAGATCACACAGTATTTATCCTTTTGTGTCTGGCTTATTTCATGCAACATTATGTCTTCAAGGTTCATCCATGTTGTCACATGTATCAGGACTTCATTCCTTTTTACAGCGAATATTCCATAGAATGTATATACAACATTTTATTCATGCATTCATTGGTTGGACACTTGGGTTGCTTCCATCATTTGGCAATTGTGAATAATGCCACTATGAATATCCATGTGAAAATATCTGTTTGAGTCCCTGCTTTCAATACTTTTGGGGTATATACCTAGTAGTGGGATTACTGGGTCATGGTAGTTCTGTACTTAGCTTTCTGAGGAACTACCAACCTGTCCTCCACAGTGACTGCACCATTTTACATTCCACCAGCAAAGAATGAGTGTTCCTATTTTACTGCATACTCTCCAACACTTGCAATTTTCTGTTTTTGTTTTTTGTTCTTTTTGTTTTTTGTTTTTAATAGCAGCTATTCTTATGGGTGTGAAATGGTTTCTCATTGTGGTTTTGATCTGCATTTTCCTGATGGCTAATTATGTTGAGAATCTTTTCATGTGCTTTCTGGCCATCTGTGGAGAAATGTCTATTCAAGTCTTTTGTCCATTTTTAAATTGGGTTGTCTATGTGTTATTAAGATGAAGTATTTTTTAATTTATTCTGGATATAAAACCTTTATTGGATATGTGGTTTCCAAATATTTTCTCCCATTGTGTAGGTTGTCATTTTATTTTCATGCTAAAGTTCTTTGGGGGACAAAAGTTTTTCATTTTGATGAGGTCCCATTTATCTATTTTATATTTTGTTGCTTGTGCTTTGGGTGTAAAGTCTAAAAAACTGAGTAACACAAGATACTGAAGATGCTTTCCTAAATTTTTTTCTAGGAGTTTGATATTCTAACTCTTATATTTAGGTCTTTGTTCCATTTAGAGTTGATTTTTATATATGGTATGAAATAGGGGTCCTCTTTTTTTTTTCCAGATGGAGATCTACTTTTCCCAGCACTATCTGTCAAAAAGCCTATTCTTTTCCAATTGAATGGTCTTTGCCCCCTTGTCAAAAATCCATTGGCCATAACTGTGAGGGTTGAATTCTGAGCTCTCAATTCCATTCTATTGGTCTATATGTCTTTCCTCTTTCCTTGAGCCAAAACCATGCTGTTCTGGTTACTGGTGCTTTGTATTAAGTTTTAAAATAAGGACGAATGAGTCCTCCAACTTCTTTCTTCTTTTTCAAAATGTCTTTGGGTATTGGGGCTCCTCACCCTTCCATATAAATTTGATAATTGGCTTTTCCATTTTTGAAAGGAAGGTTGTTGGAATTTTAATTAGGATTGCATTGAACCTATAAATTGCTTTAGGTAGTATTGACATTATACAATATTTAGTCTTCATATCAATGAACATGGAATGTCCTGTTTCATAGCAACAATTTGTAGTGTTCTGTTTATAAGTTCTTTACCTCTTTGGTTAGATTTATTCCTAGATATTTGATTGTTTTAGTTGTGAATGGAATTTTTTTTCTTGATTTCTTCTTCTATTGTTCATTGCTTATGTTTTACAAATGCTACTGATTTTTGGTTGTTGACCTTCTACCCTGCACTTTGCTGAATTCATTTATTAGCTCTAGGTGCTTTTGTGTGGATTTTTAAGGATTTTTTGTATATAGGATATCATCTGAAAATATGGAAAGTTTTACTCCTTCCTTTCCTTCTTTAATGCCTTTTATTTCTTTTTGCTGCCTAAGTGCTCTAGCAGGAACTTCCAGTACAATATTGAATAGCAGTGATGACTGTGGGCATCCTTTGTCTTGTTCCTCATCTTAGAGAGTAAGTTTTCAGTCTTTTACCATTAAGTAGGATATTAGTTTTGGGCTTTTCATATATGCTCTTTATCATGTTACAGAAGTTTCCTTCTATTCCTAGTATTATAGGTGTTTTTATCATGAAGTGGTGCTGGATTTTGTCAAATGCATTCTCTGTATCATTTGAGATGATCCTTTAGTTTTATTCCTTCATTCTGGTAATGTGATGTAATACCTTAATTGATTTTTCTCATGTTGAACACCCTGCATAGCAGGGATAAATCCCATTTGATCATGGTATATAATTCTTTTAATATCAGTTTGCTAGTATTTTCTTGAATATATCTGCATCTAGATTCATAAGTGATATTGATTTATAGAGTTCTTTACTTGTGGTATTCAACTTTTTGGTAGAGTTTGAACAAAATAGGAGTTAAGTCTTCTTGGAAGGTTTGGTAGAAATCCCCTGTGAAGCCATCAGATCCTGGGCTTATCTTTGTTGGGATTTTTGATTACTGTTCAATCTCTTTACTATTACTTGGTTTATTGAGAGCATCTATTTCTTCTTGAGTCAGTTTGTATGTTTCTAAAAATATGTCTTGTTATAATATCTTCTCAGAGTCCCTTTTATTTTTGATTACTGTTCAATCTCTTTACTATTACTTGGTTTATTGAGAGCATCTATTTCTTCTTGAGTCAGTTTGTATGTTTCTAAAAATATGTCCATCTCATCTAGGTTATCTAATTTATTGGCATTGTTTATAATATCTTCTCAGAGTCCCTTTTATTTCAGTGGGGTTGGTAGTGATGACCCTCTTTATATTACCGTTTTTATTTATGTGTATCTTCTCTTTTTTCTTTGTAAGTCTAACTCATTGTCAATTTTTAAAATCTTTTCAAAGAACTTACTTTTGGCTTTGTTGATTATTGTCTTTTTTGTTTTGTGTTCTATTTCATTTATCTCCATTCCAATCTCTGTTATTTCCTTCATTTTGCTTGCTTTGGGTATAGTTTACTTTTCTTTTATTAGTTCTTCGAGTTTTGAGGTTAGATCTCTGATTTGAAGAATTTCTTTTTATTGGAAGCATAGAGCTATAAGTTTCCCTCTCAGTACTGCCTTCACTGCATCCCATAAGTTTTGATATGTTGTCCTCTCACTTTCTTTCATCTCAAGATATTTACTTATTCCCTTGTAATTTCATTTTCATTTGCCTCAGCATAATTTCTAATAATGCTTATGGCTTCCTGTTTAACCCATTGGTTGTTTAAAGTATACTGTTTAATATTTTTAAAATTTCCATTTCTCTTTCTGTTATTGATTTCTAGCTTCATTACATTGTGGTCAGAGAATATACATTGTATGATTTCAATATTTTTTAATTTATTGAGAAATATTTTGTGACCCAATATATGGTCTATTCTAGAGAATGATCCATGTGCAGTTAAGAAAAATGTATATTCTGTTTTGTTGGGTGAAATATTTTATATTTTTCTGTTAGGCATAGTTGGTTTAGAATATCATTTAAGTCTTATACTTCCTTATTGATTTTCTGACTAGGTGTTCTATCCATTATTGATAGCCAAGTGTTAAAATTAATCTTCCTGTTGAATTGTCCCCTTTATCAGTATATAATGACCATCTTTGTCCCTTGTAACTGTATTTGACTTATAGTCTATTTTATCTGATATTAGTATAGCTACTCCAGCTCTTTTGGTTCCTAACTGGCATGGTGTATACTTTTCCATCCTCAACCTGCTTATATCTTTGAAATTATGGTGAGTTTCCTGCAGAGAGCTCAGAGTTGAGTCATATTTTTTTATCCATTTTTCCAATCTCTGTCTTTTGACTGGAGAGTTTAATTCATTTACATTTAAAGTCCCTACTGATAATGCAGGGCTTTCTTCTGCCATTTTGATATTTAGCCTTTGTAAATCTTATACAGTTTTTGTTCCTCACTTCTATTAATGCCAACATTTATATTTTAGTTTAATTTTTGTGTTTGCCATATTGAGTGTCTTCTCAATTCAATCTGGATATATTTTTCATCTACTTTCTTTGTGATTACCATGGGGTTAAAATTGAACATCTTAAATATTTAACATATTTGGTTTGATACCACCTTAACTTCAATAGTATGCCCATATACTTTTCCTAAATCCCTCTGTAGCCACCATTTTTGTACTTGTACCACATATATCTTTGTACATTTTATGTCCAACATCATAGATTTTTCATTAATTTTATGCGTTTGTGTTTTAGCACCTGTAGGAAGAAAGAACTGAAGTTACATACCAAACAATCCAATCCAATAATTCTAGCATTTAGAATTACCCAAATGGGTACCTTTACCACAGTTCTTTATTCCTTTATGCCACTCTGAACTGCTGTCTAGTGTATTTTCCTTCAGTATGAAGAACTCCATTTAGAATTGCTTGAAGGGCAGGTATAGTGGTGATGAACTCCCATAGATTTTGTCTGTCTGGGAATGTCTTAATCTCTTCCTCATTTTTGAAAGAAAGTCTCACCAGATATAAAATTTTAGGTTGACACTTGTTTTCTTTCTGCACTGTAAATATTTCAACCCACTGCCTTCATTTTTCCATGGTTTCTGTTGAGAAATTGGCGCTCAATCTAATTGTGACTCCCTTATATGTAACATATTTCTTTTTCTCTTGCAGCTTTCAGAACTCTTTCCTTTTCCTTTGCATTTGATAGTGTTTGGGAACCTCTCTGTCATTATTTCTTTGAATATTCCCCCTCTGCCCCTTTCTGTCATCCTACACATTCCGCGATTCCCATAATATGTATAGTGGCACACTTGATGGTGTCTCAAAGGTGTTTTAGGCTATTTTCATTTTTAATATTTCTTTTTTCTCTTTCTGATCATCAGCCTGACTCATTTCAAGTGTCTTGTCTTCAAGTTTACTTGTTCTTTCTTCTGCCAGCTCCAATCTGCTCTTGGAACCCTCCTGGGCATTTTTCATTCTAGTTAATGTGCTCTTCAACTCCAGTAGTTCTGTTCGGTTCCTTTTACAATTTCTATGTCTTTACTAAGACCCTCATACTGCTCATTCATTCTTTTACCAATATTCTTTATTTCTTTCCTGTATTTTTCTTCATCTCCTTGAGCATATCTAAGAGCATTTTTTTTGGTTACATACCCCCCCCCC
>PVKH010041782.1:0-11125 GCA_004027955.1 Chaetophractus vellerosus
TGCCAGTGGGAACTTCTTTGGAGTTTGTGCTTAGTTATGGCTTTCCTACACATCGCTCATCTGTCCCTTCTATTTGAACATATAGTTGGTGCTGGAGTAGGTAGGTGTATGTCCAAGAGACTGGAATCTTTGGGCTGTTTATGTACCAGCTGGACCCTGAGCCTCAGCAGAATTTCAACACTTACTCCCCAGTTCATAGGATTCACCCAGGACAACTAACAAGGAGGTGAGGATGGACAACCACCATACCAAGGAAATGAAAGAGCCTACAACTGCAAGCAAGAGAGTCCCATCCATTCCTGTATGGGAATGAAGCCCTCTCCCAATTAGAATTGGAGTGGACATCACCATCCCAGAATCCTCAAGATTGGGGAATGAACTATGGATTAGAGTGGACCTACTGGTATTCTACCATAGACTCATTGTGATTCTAGCAATGGAAGAAATTATAACATTGATGTGGAGACAGTGGCCACTGGAGGCTCTGAGGGCAAGGAGAGGGAAAAACAGGTGTAACATGGGGACATTTTCGAGACTTGGAAATCATCCTGAATGACATTGCAACGACATATATAGGCCATTATATATCTTCCCATAACCTGCAGAATTGTGTGGGAGAGAGTGTAAACTACAATGTAAACTATAATCCATGCTCAGTGGCAATGCCCCAAAATGCATTTATCAATTACAATGAATGCACCACACTAATGAAGGATGTTGTTTATGTGGGAAAATGTGGGAGGTATGGGGAGCAGGGCATATGGGAATCCCTGTATTTTTAATCTAACATTTATGTAATCTAAGTATCTTTTTAAAATATAAAGATATATTTAAAAAGATCCTTACATTAATAGGCCCATTTTCCATTGCTCTTCTGGCTGACCATATGGCCAGGTCATTGGGTCACTGACCATGAAGCAGTAAAACCCCAAACATTCAGGCATATAACATGAAATTCAGCTCACCAAGCTGAATTGTTTTTTACCTTCTTCTGTCAGAGTCCTTCCATCTGCCAGTATCAGTGGGCTGGCAAACAATTAAGATATTGACCTTTTACCCTGTAACTGCCATCCACACACCAATCAGCTCTCAGCTCCTTAGGTGGCAGTTTCCAAAGTTGGTCTTAGGAGGAAAGGGGCTACCTATTCATGGATAAGGTGAGTGCTTCTTTGCATTCCTCCAGTAGCATGCTCCTGCATAAACCATTTCCAATTTACTATGTGACACATCTGGGTACAACTTTTCTTACTAGAATGTTTCTCTGACATCATCTAAGATATCATGGATATTTCAGGTTTCAGAATTACTTTTTGTCCTTCAGTCATAGGAACATTTTCAATTAAAGCCCAATAACAAGTTAGTAATTGTCTTTTAAATGGTGAATATCATGCTGCAGCATCTGGAAATATTCTGGTCCCAATTCCCAGTGGTTGTCTTTGGGTGACGCTCACAGGCTTTTGCTACAAGCTCCAGTCTGTACTCCACAAATCACTATTGCACAGAGAATTTGTCTATACCAGAGCTCCAGCTTCTATTTTATACTGTTTTAAATTAATTACATGTTTATTGGTTCCCATTTAGCATGTCCAATTAAAAATATTGCCTGAAGGGTGGATTTGCATGTCTTCTGTTTTACAGTACTAGGTAAGGAAATATTCCCCAGTCACACATAATATCCATCCTCATAATTCAGGTAAGGGAGACACTAACACTTCTGTAAAGCCTATCCAAGCTTTAATCCTTAATCACCTCATCTCATCAACTTTTACACTTCTACATCTTCCCCATCTAATTGTATGCCCCCATTTGCACTTTACCAACAGATTTTGGTTTTACAAAACATAATATTTACAGACATAGTATTTGCATACTAAGGAATTTGTTCTCCAAAACCAGGTCTGGCTTTGCCTTGGCTCTTTTGGAAGTATTCTCTGCATCCTTGGACTTCCCCAGTGATGGGAGTGTATTTTGTTATGGTGGGCCCAGGAACACACCTGATAGTTCATATGCTAATGGGATGGCTGGCAGGGTGGGGCCAACAAGCTACATCTGTAGACTTAGAGTAGGGGCTGGCCACACCAACTGCCCATGCAATTAGGGGGTTGTGACTTTGAACCATATCATTTCAACCTGACTTCTCTGACCCCTGGGAAGGGGAAAGGCTACAGATTGGGTTCATCCAAATGGGCACTGATTCCATCAATCATGAATACTTAATGAAACTCCATATAAACTCAGAATATTTGAAGCTTGGGTGAGTTCTCATGGTTGATAATATATATTGATGTGTCAGGAGATTGATATAATTTGACACCACTTGCAGAGAACACAGAAACTTGCATTTGAGTCCCTCCCAGACCTCACCCATTGTATCTCTTCTTTTGGCTTCTTTTTTTTTACATATCTCCTCCCCTGCTTTCTGCTTGTTCTTGCTGTGTCCATTTTTTTTGCGTTCTTCTGTGTCTGCTTTGTTTCCCCCCTTTGCGGCAATGCGCTGAGTCAGCTCACCAGTGAGCAGCGGCCTTGCCCATTCGCGGGCAGCTTGCCCCGCTGGCGGGTGACTCTGTTCTGCTTGCGGGCTGCTCCATTCTGCTCGTGGGCGACTTGCCTTGCCAGTGGCAGCTTTGCCCTGCCCGTGGCGGCTTTTTGCCCTGCTCAGGGTGGCTCTGCCCTGCCCATGGCAGCTTGCTCCCTCAAGGTGGTCTGTCCTGCTCGGGGAGGCCCCCGGGAACCAAACCCGGGGCCTCACATGTGGTGTACTGGCACCCTATCCACTGGGCTACAGCCGGCCCCATGGTTTCTTTTTTATATCATTTTACTGTAATAAAATTATAATTGTAAGTATGGACCTTTCAGTAAATTCTGTGAGGTGTTCCAGCTGATTACTGAACCCCAAGGGGGTGGTAGAAAGCCCTGAATTTGTAGCCAGTAGGTCAGAAGTAAGTGGCTTGGACCTGCCAAACTTATGAATGGTGTCTGAAGGACAAAATTGTACCCTCTGGCATCTGGTCTAACTCTGGATAGAGTCAGAATTGCAATGTAGCTGGTGATTGAAGTTACTGCAGTCTTTGGAGTTAGTGTCAGAAGTTGTTAAGTTATTGAGTTTTATAAAATATTCAGATAAAGGAGACACAACCACTTCACATAAAGCCTGTTTAAACTTACCAATTTTAATAATTCCATCAACTATCTTAATTCCATTTCCTCCCAGTTAAACAATAACCCCTATTAGAACTTAAGCAGCTGGTTTTGAAATCACAGTGCATGGGGACTCCCAGAAACTTTTCTTCTTCTTTCCTGACCATGTTTATCCTCCCCTGTGCATGTACCCTTAGGTCACCAGCTGAGAGTTGGGCCAAGTGACCATGGCCCTTCTTTCCATCTTTATCTTGACTGAGTTTCTTATGCTCCTCTCTGTCTTAAGGCTTTTAAAATTTCTCCAAACTGGGAAATATTGGGTGAGCAGCAAGGACTCCCATTGGTTTCACCAACATACGAAAATGCTACATTAAGAACTTCATTTCAACCCTGTCAATGTCTACTTTATTCATCCCATTTCTTAAAAAAACATTGACAAATTTCCACCCTGTTGGGGTGAGTCCTTTGTCTCTCCCCTCACTTTCCCCATTTTCTTATGAGTTACCCTAATTTTTCTTGGCCTCTGTAAGACCATCAGGTGACAATGAGAACAAATCTGATAAGGCTTCCTGACTACTGTTTTTTTTTTAACTTTATAAAATATTCTTTTTCTTTTTTTTAGAGCAGATGGTTTACAGAAAAATCATACAGAAGTACTGAGTTCCCATACACTCCCTCATAAACAGTTTTCTTATTATTGACATTTTGTATTAGTGTGGTATATTCATTATAATTGATGAACCAATTATTTTGCAAATAAACTTTTAACCAAAGTCCAGATTTTTTATTAGGGTTCACTTTTTGAGTTCTATAGATTTTATTCCTCTTAATTTTTATTGTGGTAACATATGTACATAAAATTCCCCAAAATTCACAATTTCCCCCTTTAGATATGTAAGTCAGTGGTGTTAATTGCATTCACAATTGTGCTATCATCAATACCACCTATTATCAAAACTTTTCCATCACCCCAAAGTTGTTCAGTTTTGCAGCAGTAAGTTTGCATGGGGTGCCTATGCAAAAAGAGTCCCTTTAATCACAGCATTTACCATGACCTGGGTAAAGGGATGTTCAGTGGATGAATCTTGAACATCATAAAGCCAATCCCTCAAGGCTTGCATAGGAAGCATATCGGCTGCTTTGTCTGGAGTGTTCCATTTGACATGGATAGGAAGAGCAGGACAATCTCCCTTTTCAGGGTAAACAAATCTTATAGAGAATTTTATCCATTCCTCTAGGCTAACTGTTCCTTTAGAATCGACTTGCTGTGAGCCTGTATCATATGTAACCATCTGTGCTTGTTCAGTAATGAGCTGTGGGTCCTCCATCAAACAAAATATTTCCTTTCACTCTGCAGCACTCGAAACCAGAGATAAGGAGAAATAGACGTCTCTACAATAATAGTTGGAAACCTTAACACACCACTCTCAGTATTAGGTAGAACATCTGAACAGAGGATAAATGAGGAAACTGAGAGCTTAAATAATATAAAAAATGAACTAGACCTAATAGATATTTATAGTAGACTTTTATAGAGCATTACATCCCAATACCGTAGGAAATACATTCTTCTCAAGTGCTCATGGAACTTTCACCAGGATAGACCATGTTTTGAGACATGAGTCAGACCTCAATAAATTTTAAAATATTGAAATTATACAAAACACTTCCTCTGATCACAATGGAATAAAATTGAACATTAATTAGAGGCAGAAAAGGGGAAAATTTACAAATATATGGAGATTAAACAATACATTCTTAAATAATCAATGGGTCAAAGAAGAAATTGCAAGAGAAATCAGTGAAAACCCCAAGACAAATGAAAACAAGAGCACAACATACAAAAATTATTGGGGGACAACAAAGGCAGTGCTGAGAGGCAAATTTATAGCCCACAATGCTTATATTAAAAAAGAAGAAAGAGCTAAAATCAAAGACCTAAATGCACACCTAGAGCCTCAAAGAATGAAAGCGAACATGCTTCATTAGGAGGGGTTATAGTCCAACCAAAGCTGTCTCCATTGCTCTATTTAACTCTGAGATTTGATGAATAACTTCAACTCAAAATTACCTGAAAATTATAAATCTACAAAAAATAACAATTGGAAAAATTATGATGAAATGACAAGGGTAAAAATAAAAACACTTACCAAAACATATTTACTGATTTATATACAAGCACTGACATACATAAACATGCAGAGCTAAAAACTATACTCTCCATTTTATTAATAAAAACTTATCTTTGGGTGATATGTTAGTGAATTATTTTATTTTCATCTTTTCTCTTACTAAATTTAACAATTTTTTAAATAATTAAATAACTGAATTCAAATTTACAACTGTTTCAATGGTAAGTGAAAGTTTGTGACTCAAACCCTTTACCTTATTTACAAGTTAAATGTCAAAACTTAAAAAAATTTTCTTGATATTTCATGAATGTATCTGATTATCAAAATTTGACTAGTAAAAGAGAAAAATATGGTAAAGCCATTTGTCAGACTCTCCACCCTGCCCATATCGTTATCTAAGGCATGAAAAGTCTTTTGAGATATAATTTTTAAAATAATAGTAATAATAAACACAGTGGCCTGGAACTGGAGGCTTTGGAATAAAACAGCCTGATTCAAATTCCAGCTTAGCCATTTAAGTGTATTAACCTAGAAAAGTTGTTTACGTAAGCCTAAATTTTTTCATCTCTAAAATTGAAATAATATTTATTTTCTTGACTTGCCATGAAAAAATCCTTATAATGAAAAAAGCCTTAAAAATGTTGACATGGTGTCTGAGCACATGGCTCATTTTAAGTACTCAATCAGTGCCAGTTCTTACTATTATTGGAAGACTATAAAATTAGTACTGCAATAAAAAATACATTATAAAATAGCAATTGTTGATGTGGAGAAACAATAACCCTTGTGCACTGTTGGTGGAATGTAAACTGGTGCGGCTGCTATGGAAAACAGTTTGTTGGCTGCTCAAATAGTTACGTATAGAACTACCATATTGAAGCAGATTAGCACATGGAATGAAGGAAGGCAGCCATATTGAGAATAAAGCCATAATGGTCATAGCTGAACCCAACCCCCAAGAACTTGGTCACAAGGCCTGTTTGAAAGGTCCGGCTGAGAAAGGCCCAGAGGGGCCCCAAATAGGGTGTCTCACCTATTGGTTCCCCGAAGCCAACAGGGAGCAACCTAAGTGGACCATGTCATAGGCCAATGAGAAACCTGGAAAGGAGCCAATCCAAAACACTGCTGGTCACAACTGCTACTTAGCATACAGGAAGGAGGAGCAGAAAAAGTAACCTTAATAAAGCCTAGCCCCAACCCCCAGCGTGCCTGTCAAGCCCTTGAGCATGTTTTTTGCTTTTCATTAAACCCTTTACTTGCTTGCTTAACCTGTGGCCCATCCCTGAATTCTTTCCTGGGATGTGGCCACCAACCTGGAAACCATACCTGGCAATAACATGGCACAGCAATCTACTTCTAGGTGTATACCCAAAAGAATTGAAATCAGGGTCTCAAACATATTTGCAAACCAATGTCATAGCAGCATTATTCCCAATAGCCAAAAGGTAGAAGCAACCCAACTGTCCATCAAAAGAAAGAAAAAATGAAAGGTAATATAGATATATATACATACACAATGGAATATTATTCAACAGTAAAAGGGAATACTGTATTGATACATGCTACAACATGGATAAATCTTGAAGACATAATGTTGAGCAAAGTAAACCAGACACAAAAATGCACATATTGTATGATCTCACCGATATGAAATAATTATAATATGCAAATTCAGTCAGAAATTAGAATGTAGGTTACCAGGGCCAAGGGTGGGGATGGGGAATGGGGAATTAAGGCTTCATAGGTAGAGTTTCTGCTCGGAGTGATGAAAAAGTTGTTTGGGTAATGGATGGTGGTAATGGCAGTACAACATTGTGAGTGTGATTAGCAACATTGAAGTGTATACCTGAAAGAGGTTAAAATGGGAAGTTTTATATTGTAATATGTTACCACAAACACACACACATAAAAACAATAGAATTGTACAATACAACGAGTGAACCTGAACGTAAAGTATCGACTTCAGTTAATAATATAATTTTAATAATATTGGTTCATCAATTGAAACAAATGTACCATGTTAATGCAAAATATTAATAATAGGGAAAACAATATATTGTGTGGGAGGGGGTTGGGTATATATATGGGAACTCCATACTTTCTGCATGATTTTTCTGTAAATGACAACTGCTTTTTAAAAAAAAATTGATAAAAAGAGAGTACATTGTAGTGAGTGTGGCACCTTAGCTCCTCCTAAACGTGCTTGGAAATTAGAAAAACTGAAGACGTGAAACCTAATATGTGAATTGTGGAGCATTTGGCACCTAACACCTAACTTCTATATCCTTATCAGAGAGCCTCAAGGCAGAGGAAGAGGAAGAGCCTAGAGGTAATTGGGCTGGAACAACCCATGACTGTCCTGATCTGGAACAACAAGAGGAAGTTTTGATGTCCTGGAAGAGCTGGGGTGGAGGAGTGGGTTTGGTTTGGGCACATGTGAAAAGCATTGCAGATTTTACTTCAGGGCCCAAGGAGAGAAAGGGCCAACATTTCAGTCCTCTGCCTTCCTTGTAAGGAAGGAGAATTCACAATTCTCAAGAACAAGCTCAAATTTTTCTTTATATTATATGGTGTCCAAGAAAATATTGCACCAGACAATGTTAAACAGGCAAGGGTGACTTTGTTCAAAGCTATTTGCAATCAAGAAGAGAGGTAGCAGAAGGCTAGCAAAATAGGGGAGAAAGAGATAAGTTTCAACTCCCAGGAAGCAGAGGGCAGGAGGTTTTAAGGACTTGAATGACTAGTGGGAAAGTACTGAATGGGGAGGTACAGCAATAAAGTGTGTCAGTTACATGGAGGTATCTCCTGGGTTTACTGCTGAAACCAGGTAGTAAGTGTTCTATTTGGATTTTGTAATGACAAAGGTGAAGGGGCCCAGTAACCTAGAGTCAAGGAGAAGCCTGTCTAAGATTTGGTCAAGCTAAGAAATAAAGTTAAGATCAACTTGGTCAGTAACACAGAAGGTGTGAAATTTCTTAACCTACACTAATTTCTGGGATCACAGAGCTCAGGTAATATTCATCATTGTTAGTGGTCTTCTGAATTCTGCCTTCTGCCTTCCCTACTAACTACATCACTCACCACTCACCATATTAGCACTATGGTACTGTTACCTCAAACCACTACCATGAACACATCTTGTTACCTCCATGTGTAAAATGTCCTCTCCTCATTCCTTATTTCCTCAGCTCACTCACTCCTACTCATTCTTCAAGATTCCTTCCCTGAATTTTTCATGTAGAGAATCTTCCTTTGTGCCTTCCAATTTCTCATATTTCAAAACAACTATAGCACCTTTCAAAATATAAAATTCATTAATTTATAGGTTTGTGTCCCCCAAACAAATTATTTTAGAGTTTTAATGTCATTCCTGTACACACTTGCCATTAGCACTTCCCTCATCTGGATCTGGAGGTCTACCCTCTCACTTCTCAACTTTTCCAAATCCTACCCAAATTTTTATACTCACTTCAAATTCCTGGCTATGTCCTCCATTGTATTAAGTGTCTTCTGGATTCTACTATACCTTTCATATCAGTCATTTAGAAATTAAATCCTGAGATGACTTCTATTTGTTAAATTTTTATATTACTTTTCTTATGCCTCTGTGATATATTTTCTCCTATATTACAGTGTTCATTCTTGTAACTCTTAATCATCAGTCATGTTAAAAGGAATTTCAGCATGCTAATGCCTCTTCTCTATTCATTTCAGTGTTATCCCTTTTCTGAAACTCTCCAGCTCCATAACTTCCTTAAAGCCCCTCTTACTGTGTCTATAACAATTCAATTATATTGCTAGTAAACCATTTCATTTTCCTTATTTTCTTGAAAGGTCAAAATGTGAACCTGAATCTCCCTAGATAAAACCACTTCCCACCATTCCTATTTAACCTGCTCAAATGAGAGAAGGTGTTCCCTCTCTGTTGCTACCTGTTCTGGAGACCAGAAAGAAGGAAATGCATTAGCATTCTCCTCCCACTTCCTCCTGCATATTACTTTTCTCCACATATAAATTAAAAATAAGATTGTCACTCACTTTCATTTTCTGAGGTCCGCTTATCTTGTACAATAATATGTCTCATAATAATTAAGTTAACCTAAGACTTGGAGAGCTCTGGAATAAATATATATGCATATTTATTTTTCTGGCTTTTCAGGTTATAACAAACATTGCCTAATATGTGCTTTCAATTGAAAAAAATGTCTTTTTCTTAAATCTACGAAAAATAATCACTAAAATATTTTCACTTTGCTTGGAAAATCAGAGTGATTAGTGTATATTTTTTTCCACTTTAATTTCATGGAGAATTAAGGATGAGAGACTATAATCCTTGAGAGACCCATAAGTTTTGACACAAGAAGGACTTGCTATCTTTTCAGTCAGGGTTATTCCACTTTAAGAATCCTGCAGGAAAAAAATTGTTTAATAAGTAGTGGTTTTCCATCAATCTCGGGGAAGTTACCTATATTCTTCTCCACAATACACAATTAATAAATCTGAATCAGCATTTTGCTAACTAAAAATTTATTCTGAAACATGTTACTAGTAAAATGGCAATGTTTTATGATCAAATCCTTTTGGTAAATATTGATTAAATACTATCAAAGCATTTTTAATTAACTGCAGGGGTTTTCAGAACCTTTAATTCACTAATCTGTTTTTCCAATTTCCATGAGAAAGATTATAGAATATAGATTTTACAAACATATGTGGCAAAGGTACCCTTTCTTTTTGCCTATCAATTATAGGTCCTTGAAAATTCAGGGAAATGCCAGCACAATTAGGAAGAGCCCTTGTTGTCATACTCAGAATTTTTATCACACACCCTCACTTCCTGATGCTACAAATTCCACAGACACTTCTTTTTTAAGTGATTTTCTGTGGGCTCTTCAGTGGTTCATGCTACCCATTTCTAGGTCTAAGCAGAATTTTTCACTGAAACAAGATGACAAATTTCCAGTATAAATTTTAGACCAGGCATACCTTGTTTTATTGTCCCTTCACTTTATTGCAAATTGCAGATATTGCATATTTTACAAATTGAAGGTTTGTTGCAAACTTGTATCAAGCAAGTCTATTGGCACCATTTTTCCAACAGCCTGTGCTCACTTCATATCTCTGTCACATTTTGGTGATCCTTGCAATATTCCAAATGTTTTCATTATTATATCTGTTATGGTGATCTGTGATCAGTGATCTTTGATGTTACTATTGTAATTGTTTTGGGGCACATATACGATGGCGAGCTTAATCGATTAAGTGTGAGTGTTCTGACTGCTTCATGAGTCAGCCGGTCCCCCATCCCTCTTTCTCTCCTCTGGCCTTCCTATTCCCTGAGATGCAACAATATCAAGAGTAACCTACAATGGTCTCATAGTGTTCAAGTGAAAGGCAGAGTCACATGCTTCTCATTTTAAATCAAAAACTGAAAATGACTAAGCTTAGTGAGGAAGGCATGTTTAAAGTTGAGACAGGCCAAAAGCTAGGCCTTTTGCACCAAATACTTAGCCAAGCTCTAAAAATGCAAAGGAAAAGTTCCTGAAAGAAATTAAAAGTGCTACTCCAGTGAACACACAATGATAAGGAAGTGAAACAGCCTTACTGCTGATATGGAGAAAGTTTTAGTGGTCTGGATAGAAGAACAAACATGCTACAACATTCCATTAAAACAAAGCCTAATCCAGAGCAAGGCCCTAATCCAGAGCAAGGCCCTAACTATCTTCAATTCTATAAAGATTGAGAGAGGAAAGGAAGCTGCAGAAGAAAAGTTGGAAGCTAGCAGAGGTTAGTTCATGAGGTTTAAGGAAAGAAGCTGTCTCCATAATATCAAAGTGCAAGGTGAAGGAGCAAGT
>PVKH010041783.1:0-10900 GCA_004027955.1 Chaetophractus vellerosus
GATAATCTCTTCCATCATATCCATGGGATATAAGCCCCCTCTCACTTGGTGGTGGAGGGGACATAACCATCCCAGACTCCTCGGGATTGGGGGAAGAACTATGGACTAGAATGGACTTGTTGATGTCCTGCTATAGACTTGTGATATATGCAATGGAAGAAATTGCAAAATTATGTGGAGCTAGGGTCACTGGATGCTTTGCGGAACTGTGTGGGAGAGAGGGTCATCTACAGTCTGTGATCTATACTTATGGCAAAGCCCCAAAATGTGTATATCTATCACAGGCATTATGCCACACTGATGAGGGATGTGTATGTGGGAGGTTGTGGGAGGTGTGTGTGGGGGGGCATATGGGTACTCCTGGAATTTCTGTGTAACATTTATGTAATCAATGTATCCTAAAAATATATATATATAGATATATAAAAAAATTTTTTTAATTTTAAAAAATGACAGTGAAATGTAACTTTACACCACCTAGAATGGAAATTATTTTTGAAAACAGAAAATAATAAGTGTTGGAGAGGATGTGGAGAAACAGGAGCACTCTATCACTTTTGTTGGGAATGTAAAATGGTGCAGCCTTTGTGTAAGACAGCTTGGTGGTTCCTCCAAATATAGAACTGCTGTATTATCTAACAATTCCTCTACTAGGAACATATCCAGAAGAACTGAAAACTGTGACAAGAATGTTCATAGCAGTGTTATTCACAATTGCCAAAAGATGGAAACAACCCAAGTGTCCCTCAACCAAGGAATGGATAAACAAAATGTGGTATATACATACAATGGAATACTATACTGAAGTATAAAGAAATGAAACTAGGACACATAGGATAACATGGATGAATCTTGAAGACATTATGCTAAGTGAAATAAGCCAGACACAAAAGGACAAATATTGCATGGTCTCAATAGTACAAACTAAATATGAGGAATAAATGCAAGGAGTTAAAGCCTGAAGTAGAGGTTACTAGGAGATAGGATGATGGCTGAGAAGGGGTGCTGATAATTAATGTACGTAGAATTTTTAACTAGCTTGCTGTAAAATTGTGGAGATGGATAGCGTTGAGTGTGATACATT
The DNA here is from genome assembly GCA_004027955.1 of Chaetophractus vellerosus. Classification (NCBI taxonomy): domain Eukaryota; kingdom Metazoa; phylum Chordata; class Mammalia; order Cingulata; family Chlamyphoridae; genus Chaetophractus; species Chaetophractus vellerosus. The sequence goes on from PVKH010041783.1 coordinate 1,085, forward strand.
ATAGTGAGTATGACTAAAAAAGATGGCTTATAAATGGGATTGTGGCTGAAAAGTGTAGACTAGATAGGTAAATGTAAATTGAAAGAAAGCTAGAGAATAATCTAGGGACTAAATAACACAGTGAACCCAGAGATGGATGAGAATTGTGTTCATACTACAAGTGCAAGAATGTCCTTCTATGAATTAGGACAAGTGTACATCACTATTTGCAAGATGGTAAGAATGTGCAGAAGCATGGGAAAATACAATTAATGTAACCTATGGATTATAGTTAAGAGCAATACTGTTATATTCTTGCATCAATGTCAAAGATGTACTGTGTTAATAATAGGGGATATGAAAAAACATGCCAAATGTTCACTATAGACCATAGTTAGTGGTAGTAGTCTGATGATATTATCTCATAACCTGTAACAAATGTAGTGTTGTATGGGAATTCCACACAGGTACATGATTGTTTTGTAAGTTCACAACTTCTCTAATAAAAATATTTTTTTTAAAAATCCCTCTCAAGACTGCCTTCGCTGTATCCCATACGTTTTGATACATTGTATTCTCGTTTTCATTTGTCTCGGTATATTTATTGATTTCACTTGCAATTTCTTCTTTGACTCACGGATTATTTAGGAGTGTGTTGTTCAGCCTCCACTCCTTTGCGAATTTATTTTCCTGTCTATTATTGATTTCCAGTTTCATTCCATTATGATCTGAGGAGCTGCTTTATATAATTTCAATCTTTTTATATTTACTGAGAGCTGCATTGAGACCTAACATGAGGTCTATCCTGGAGAATGATCCATGGGCACTTGAGAAGAATATATAACCCACTGCATTTGGATGCAGTGTTCTATATATGTCTATTAGGTCTAACTTGTTTATCATATTGTTCAAGTTCTGTTTCCTTGTTGATCTTCTGTCTAGTTGTTCTATCTAATGATGTGAGTGGGGTATGAAGTCTCCAATGATTATTGCAGAAATGTCTATTTCTCCTTTCAGTTTTGCCTCACTTTCTCTCATGTATTTTGGGACACCCTGGTTAGGTGCATATTTATGACTGTTATATTTTCCTGGTGGATTGTCCCTTTTATTAATATATAATTGCCTTCTGTATTGCTTATAATTTCTTTCCATTTAAAGTCTGTTTTGTCTCTTATTAGTATAGCTACCCCTGATCTTTTCTGGTTACTATTTGCATGGAGTATTTTTTTCCAATATTTCACGTTCAGCCAGTTTGTATCCCAGGGTCTAAGGTGAGTTTCTTGTAAGCAGATTATGAATGGCTCATGATTTTTCATCCCCTCTATCAGCCTGTATCTTTTGATTGGGGAGTTTAATCCATTCACATTCAATGATATTACTGTAAATGCACTATTTACTTCCTCCATTTTATTCTTTGGTTTTCCTACGTCATCTTATTTTTGTCTGTCTTTTTATTCTTTTGGTGATCCTTTCTGCTATTCTTTCTTCTATGCTCTGCTCCAAGCCTGTCTCTCCTGTCTTTTTCTTTCAGGCTCGAAGGCTTCCTTTAATATTTCATGCAAAGGTGGATTCTTCTTTGCAAACTCTCTTAGTTTCTGTTTGTTTGTCAATATTTTATACTCACCTTCAAGTTTGAAGGACAGTTTTTCTGGATAAAGCATTCTTGGCTGGCAGTTTTTCTCTTTCAGTATCCTACTTGTATCATTTGACTGTTTTCTCAGCTCCATGGTTTCTGAAGAGAAAGCTGTACTAAGTCTTACTGGACATCCCTTGTACATGATGGTTTGCTTCTCCCTTGCTGCTCTGAGAATTTTCTCTTTAACATTTGACATTCTGAGTAAATGTGTCTTGGAGTAGGTCTATTTGGATTTATTCTCATTGGGGTATGGTGTGCTTCTTGGACATGTAAGTTTATTTCTTTCATGAGCATTGGAGAATTTTAAGCTATTATTTCCTCAAATACTCTTTCTGCCCCTTTTCCCTTCTCTTCTTCTTCCGCAATTCCATTTTGTGTTGTCATTCAACTCTCTGAGCGCTTGCTCAATTCTTTTCTCTCTGTGTCCCTTTCTCTCTTCAATTTTAGCTGTTCTGTCTTTGGTATCACACATTCTTTCTTCTATCATTTTGAGTCTGCTGTTGTATGCATCAAATGTGTTTTTGATCTCACCTATTGTGTCTTTCATTCCCATGAACTCTGTTACTTTTCTGTTCAGGATTTCAAATTCTTCTTTGCATTTGCTCAATATCTTCTTTATATCATGTATCTATTTAACCATATTGTCTTTCAACTCATTAATTTGACTTTGGAAATTTGTGCACATCTCGCTGATTAGTTCTCTCAAATTCTGCATCTTTTCTGGGGCTTTGATATATTCCTTTTCTTGGGCCATGACCTCTATTTTCTTAGTATGGCTCGTAATTTTTTGCTGATATCTAGGCATCTGATTAGGATGTAGTTTACTCAGATGCTCAATTTCTTTCCCTTTTGCAGGGATTTAATGGTAGGAGGCTGTGGGTTACCACAACAATTTGATTTTTGGCTCGACCTGGATTGTTAGGATTGTCCTGCTGGTTGCTCAAAACTGGGCACTGAACCCAGTATTTGGTTGTAGACTCACTTCCTAGTGCCTTGGGCAGGGAGGTTATAGAGGCCGGAAAAGGTCTCTCCTACTTATTTTTAATTTTCTTGTGTACACTTCCTTAGTCTGCCAGGAGATGGCACTCTTTGGCAGCTCTCAGTTCAATGCCTGGGCCGAGTGTATTTGTTGCAACACAGACCAGAGCAATGTGATTGAGCTTCCTGTCTGGAGGCTAGGAGTCCAGTAATTCAAACTTTCTCTGAGACAGTTCTCCAGCCTTCTCTGGTAGCCCCGTCCCTTATCCTGGCTAGGAAATATTTCCACACCCGTCTGAGTCCCCAACAATCAGTCTCTGTTAGTAGAGGAGGAGATTGAAGGGCCGTATACCTTTTAGCCCCTTGCAGGCTCTGAGGCAAACAATGGCACAGCCCCACCCAGCGTGGAAGGGCTCTTGGGACACAGCAGACCAAATTTGTGAGTCAAAAGCTGAGTCAACTTAGGCTGTGCCCCTCTTTCTCCCCTTCAACAATTAGTCTCAGCTAGAAGTGAGGGAGATTGCCAGGGTCAGATTTCTCCAGTCCTTCACTGGCTCCCAGGACAAACCACGGTGTGGTCTCACCTGGCCTGGAAGGGCTCATGGGACACAGCAGACCAAATCTGTGGGTCAGAAACTGAGTCCGCCTTAGGCTGTGTCCCTCTTTCTCCCTTTCCTGGGGTGGTAGATCCCTGCAGCCCCCTTTGCCTGTAGTCGCAGGCCCAGAGGCCCCTCTCCTCTGGGTAGTGTCCAGCCTTCACCTGCTATCCTAAACCCTAGGAGATCTTTTTTTTGGAACTGTTTCAACCTGTCCTCTAGCTCTATTTCTGGAAGAGAAGAAATTCCTGTGTCTGACTAGTCCGCCATCTTCCCAGAAGTCTAGTTGTATATTTATCTTTGATAGTTTAATAAAGTAAAAGATAAAAATTCCATTTAAATGTATTTCTTTTATTACCAATAATTCTGACCTTTTTCATATCTAAGTCATCTTTATGGCTTCTATAAGAACTATTTAGTCCAGTACTAGTTCCATTTCCCTGCTGGAATATGAGTAAATTTTACTGATAATATAAGTCCTTTTGATGTAGTAGGAGAATAATGTTCATATTTGTTTCAAATAATATATTTTAGTTATTTGCTTTTAAGTATTGATTATTTCTAGCAAATTGTTAAAAATTTTGATGTGATAAAAATTTGATTTTTTTGCTTTTATGCTTAGAAAATTTGTCTTCCTCACAAATTCAGTTAGTCACACTTAATTTTTATAGTTTTATCTGGTTTCATTTTTATATTTAATCCATTTAGACTTTGTTTGTGGTATAAAGTGAAGACTTAATTCCTGTTTCCCCAATTAGCTGCTTTTTCTAAGACCAACTATCAACTAATGCTCTTTTCATATACTTTTGAATTACTTTCCTTTGTATATAGATGGTTCCATGATGCACCTGCCATCTTCTGGACTTTGTGTTCTAATCTAATCTTTCTGTAGGTTCTTGGACAAAGACCCTATTGCTTTAATTGTTTTACCTTTATAGTATATTGGAGTCAAGAGGATTAATCCTCTTATAGCACAAATGAATCTAAACTATCAAACATATTTTCATCTGATTATCTTCTAGCTGAATTTTTTAAAAGATTTATTTTATTTATTTATTTCTCCCCAACCCCTTGTTGTTTGCACTTGCTGTGTCTGTTCATCGTCCTTGTTTCTTTAGGAGGCACCGGGAACCAAATCTGGGAACTCTGATATGGGAGGGAGGCACCTAAGCACTTGAACCACCTCTGTTTCCTGCTTTGTTGTGTCTCTCATTGTGTTTTTCTTCTTGCATCTTCTGTTGCGTCATCTTGTTGCATGCTGCGCCTGCCCATTGCGTCAGCTCACTGTCTCACTCATCCTCTTAAGGAGGCACCAGGAACCTCCACTCCCTGCTTTATTGGGTCTCTCATTATGTTTTTCTTCTTGTGTCTCTTGTTGCATCAGCTTGCCACACCTGCCAATCGTGCCAGCTCACTGTATTCTTTAGGAGGCACTGAAAACCAAAGCAGGGACCTCCCATGTGGTAGGCAGGGGTGCAATTGCTTGAGCCACATATGCTTCCTGCTACTTGAATTTTGAAGTTATTTTGCTAGTTCCCATGACTAGCACAAACTCCCCACCACTCCTTCACAAAAAAACTTTGCTAAGATTCTTTAATTAAAATTAAAATTAGGAAGTGCTATCATATTTAAAATAATCAACTTTTCTGAAATAAAATAGTACATCTCTCTATGCATTCATATATATAATATCACTTAGCTTAGAGCTATGGCTCTTAGCATGTAGTTTTCTTTATATAATCCTTATTCATTGCTTAGAGTTGCCCAGAGTTTAAATTTTGTTATTGTTATTGTATTAAATGGCATAATTTCTGAATATTGATATGTGTGTATGTATATATATAACAAAATGATAAGTTTGTTTCTTTGTCTTATACTAATGCACTATATGACTTAACTAATTGCATGAGTTTTCACTTAATATTTAAATTTTTCTTTGGATCTCTTTAGCATGTCACTTTCATGTTACAATATTATTTCCATTTCTAATCACCTCGAATTAGCCAGAAATTCCAGATCTACCTTAAATAGTAGTGTTAACTGTGGGGACTCCTTTCCATATTCCTGATTTTTATTAGAATGGTGTCACCATGCTATGATATTCACCATAGATTAATATTAACATTTTTATCATGTGAAGGAAGAATGTTTTATCTATAAATCAGAAATAAGTGGTGAATTTTACTACACACTTTTCTCCATCTATTGAAGTTATTACATGTTGATTGGCTACATTTTTAGGTAAAACTACAGGAAAATGCTCAAATTTAACCATTTTTTTTACCCACAAAATAAATCCCTATGGTTCAACCTAATATGTTAAAATATATGCTAAATATTAAGCCATTCTTGCACTTAAGAGATAAACCCTACCTGGTCAAGAGGATAATTTCTTTAATGCCCTTCTGAATTCAGGTTGTCAATATTTTTATAGGGGGCTTTTGTAGCTACATTCATTAGTCAGCTTGAACTAAAGCGTTCTTTGTTGAATCTTTGTCAAAAGGTAATTCGCATAAAGCATTAAGATACTGTTATAAAGTGACAGGTACCACCACAAACATTGCCCATGGTGGCACTGAGCCAAATGTATAGCATGTTCTGCCAAACAGTGAAAGGTATTCAAAAGACCATTAAAAATGATTGCTATCCCTCTCAATCAGAATCAGAGTGGATATCACCATCTTTTTGGGGGGTGAGAAATAAATAAATCTTAAAAAAAAATAGGGTAGGCTTTTTCTGGCCTTTATAGCCTCCCACCCAAAGACCCTTGGAGGTGGGTCTGCAACAGATTACTGGGTCCATGGCCTGGATTTGAGCAACTAAACAGGGTCAATCTTAAAGATCTAGAACAGGTTGAACCAAGAACCAAAGAACGGCAGGAACATGCAACTTTCCACCACTAAATCCCTACACAAGAGAGAGAAATTCATCATCAGAGTAAACTCACCATCATAATCAGATGCCTCAACATTAGCAAAAAATTACAAGCCATACTAAGAAAATGGAAGAAATGACACAAACAAAAAATATATCAAAGCCCCAGTGGAGACACAAGATTTGAGACAACCAATTAATGTGATTCATAAAAATCTCCTATATCAAATCAGTGAGCTGAAAGACAATATGGCTAAAGAGATAACGGACATCAAGAAGACACTGGGAAAGCCCAACAGAATTTGAAAACCTGAATAGAAAAATAACAGAGCTTATCAGAATGAGAGACACAATAGGTGAGAGTAAAAACACATTAGAGACATACGCCAGCAAACTCAAAATGACAGAAGAATGAATAAGTGATACCGAAGACAGAACACCTTAAATTGAAGAGAGAGAAAAGGATGGAAAAAATTATGCAGTTGAATGATAACAAAAAATGCAAAAACATATGTGTCATGGGAGTTTCAGAAAGAGAGAAGGGGAAAGGGGCAGAAAGTGTATTTGAGGAAATAATGGCTCCCAACTCTTATGAAAGAAATGAATTTACATGCCAAGAAGCGCAGTGTACCCCAATCAGAATAAATCCAGACAGACATACTCCAATACACATTCTATTCAGAATGTCAAACACCAAAGGTAAAGAGAAAATTCTGAGAACAGCAACGGAGAAGCAAACCATCACATACAAAGGACACCCAGTAAGACAGTGTGAATTTCTCATTAGAAACCAAGGAGGCAAGAATACAGTGGTATGATATTATTAGGATACTGAAAGAGAAAAATTCTCAGCCAAGAATTCTTTATCCAGCAAAACTGCCTTTCAAATATGAAGGTGAGCTTAAAATATTCACAAATAAACAAAAACTAAAAGAGTTCGCAAAAAGGAATCTGCCTTTGCAGGGAGCATTAAAGGGAGCTTTACAGCCCAAAAGAATAAGATAAAAGAGAGGGCTTGGAGGGGAATGTAGAAGAGAGGACTAGCAGAAGGACAGCCATAAGAATAAAAAGACGAAAATAATATATGACGCATGAAAGCCAAAGAATAAAATGTAAATAATGCATTTACAATAATATCATTGAATGTGAATGGATTAAACTCCCTGATCAAAAGATACACGCTGACAGAATGGATAAAAAAAAAAATGAGCCAGCCACATACTGCCTATAAAAGACTCATCTTAAACCCAGAGATACAAATTGGCTGAAAGTGAAAGGTTGGAAAAAGATACTCCATGCAAAAGGTAATAAAAAAAAAGGAGGGATAACTATACTAATATCGGACAAAACAGACTTTAAATGCCAAAACGTTAAAAGATACAGGAGGCCATTATATATCAATAAAAGGGACAATCCACCAGGAAGATATAAGAGTCACAAATATGCTTTTCTATAATCTAAAACTCCTTTTAAAATGAAGTTTAAAAAATGATTGCTTATTAAGTCAATGCTCATCTTTTCTTTGAAGTTCATTAGCACTGAGGCTGATCTCTTGAGAGATTTCCCGTCATTTAGTGGATTCTCCTCGACCACTCCAAAGCAACCTTTCCCACAGTAAGCGTGGGTCACTACCTTTACCTGCCACACCTAGCCAAGCCTGTTCTTGGGAGACTGCCAAGTGAAAATGTCAAGGCATCCAGACTTGAGGCACCATTGCTGGTCCTTCTCCGTCACTACTGTACGAGTTGTCCCCACAATTTAACCTGTCACTAATTGGAAGCTCTCATCCTTAGAGAAGCAGGTATCTGACTTCACCTCCTTTCTCTACATCTGTTAAAAATAATACCCCATTTAAAGCAACCTCCACTGGGAGACAAGGCCAAAGATCTCTGTCTTACTTCACACTTAAAATTTATTTTTTTCTCTTTGTTCAAACCAAATTAAATTACAAATTTTAAGAGCTCTTCAAAATCAAAGTTACTTTAGTCATGGCCTAGGACACTGACATTCAAAGGTACTTTTCAATAATAAAAATAAAAGATATTTAGAAATCCAAGCTGCACCTTATTCATCTTTTAATCCTTTCAACCCTCACAGTGGCTTGAGCATAGTACTATTCATTAAATGCTTGCTGGATTAAAAACAGTAACATAATCCTCTTTCTCAGAGCTAAGGTAGTGTACTGGAAAGAACAGATCCTCGGCATCCTACAGACCCAGTTCCAAATCCCAGCGCCACTGTGTGACTTTGAGCAAGTTACTCAAGCTCTCTGAGTCTCCATGTCCACTTCTGCAATATGGGTTTATTATGGCTACCTCTTCAGATTGCTGACGGTGCTCAATGAGAACACAAATGCATGGTGTAGAACGCAACATAGAACAAGCATTCTCCTCAACTTCTCAACTCCCATCTCATCCCACAAAGAACCCCAGAATGCTAGAGGACCCTGTGGATTTCTTAGACCACAGAAGCAAAACTGTAATTACCTGCAAGTTTCAATACATAACTGTCCACTAATTTTCTATTTGGATATAAAAAGAAAGCCCAAACGAAGCTCTGGGAACCCACCGCTCATCTTATCCCTGTTGATGCCATTCCTAAATTCCTAAAGGAAATGCTAAGAACCAGCCATCCAAGGGCATCCAGAATGCAGTCAAGCAGTGGACTGTGCAGCCGAGACCCTTGATGAGGTCGGGGTTCCCTGTCATGAAGACTGCAGGGGCTCAGCTCCCTCGGAGCCCTTCTCAACATCATCTCAGTGGCCCAGCTTTCTAGGTGGCTCTTCACTTATCAGTTTCCTGTTGCTGCTGCAACAATTCACCACAAACTTAATGGCTAAAAAACATACACTTATTATCTTCCAGTTCTGGAGGTCAGAAGTCTGAACTGAGTCTCCATGGGCCAAAGTCAAGATGTCAGCGGGGCTGTGTTCTTGAGTTTTATCTCCTAGGCAACTCCCACCCTAACCATGGGCCATGAATGCCTTCTTTGCCTGGGACAAGGAGTACCTCCTCTAGAACGTCTACCCTGAATCTCCAAATTGGCCAAATGCCCTCCTCTGGCGTACCACAGCACCCTCTGAATAGCTCTATCAGTGGGCAGTGGTGGGTCCACATGTCAGTCTTCCTCCGTAAACTGGACACTCCTGAGGGCATTCATCTCTTTAGTACTAAAGGAGAATCTGTTTCCTTGCCTTTCCCAGCTCCGAGAGGCTGCCTGCCTTCATTGGCTCCTGGCCTACAACACTCCAACATCCGCTGCTGTTATCACGTCTGGGCCTCCTGCCTCCCTCTACTGCTTATAAGAACCCCCAAGATTGCATGGGGCTTACCCGGATAATCCAGAAAAATCTCCCCATCTCAGAATCCTTAATTGCAGTGGCAAGGCCCTTTTTGCCGTGTAAGGCAGCATCCACAGGTTCTAGAAACGAGGCCGTGAGCATCTTTCAGAGGCACTGTTCTGCCTCCCACGAGCTCCAGGACCCTGAAATGATGCCCTGAGGACACTGCATCCCTCCTAGGGCATTCCCACCAAAACTCACAACCAGAGTCAGATCATGAGGAAGTGGACGCACCCGAGTGATGGACTTTCTATAAAACAAGAGGCCTGAGTCTTCAAAAATGCCAAAGTCCTGAGACAAAGAAAAGCTAAGGGATGTTTGACATGAAAGGAGACAAAAAAGATGTAGTGCCTTAAAGGACACATTTGGGAAAACCTGAATCAGATCTGCACATTAGATTTTTTTTTTTTTTT
>PVKH010041784.1:0-10898 GCA_004027955.1 Chaetophractus vellerosus
GAGATCTCTGTTAAAAATATAAGATTTTATAAGAGTCTCTCACGTGACCGTGGGGATACACAAGTCCAGGTTCCGCTGGCAGGCTGCAAGCCAGGGGCTCCGATGAAAGACTGATGAAGGGTCCTCGATGAGTTTGCTCTGATGAAAGACTGATGAAGGGTCGTCGATGAGTTCCTGGGAGAAGTTCGCTGTCAATCGACGAGCTGGGAAATTCTCTCCCAATGTTGAAATCAGTTCCCTTTTATAAGCAGTCAACTGAATGGATAACAGCGTCATCCATTCTTCATCCAATCTTGCTGATTGATGCAGATGCAATTGGCCCCAGGCTTGCTGGACCCAACAGCTGGGCACAATTACCTGGCCGAGTTGACACATTAGCCTAGCCATCACAGCCCCTGACAACCATGAATCTATCTCCATTTCTATAACTTTGTCACTTTAAAAATATTATATAAATGTAATTATGGCGTATACAGTAGTTAAGCTTTTGGAATTGACTTTTTTCATTCAGTATATTCTCTGAAGTTTCAGCCAGATTGTCAGTGAATCAGTAGTTTGTTTCTTTTTATTACTGTATAGTATTCCATGGTATGGATGAATGAGAGTTTAACCATTTTATTTAGCCATTCACCCATTGAAGGACATCTAAGTTGTTTCCATTTGGGGGTTATTGCAAATAAAACTGTTAAAAACATTTGTGTACAGGTTTAATAAATGTCCAGGAATGTAATTTCTGGTTTGTATGGTAGTTGCATGCTTAGTTTTTAAAGAAACTGTCAAGCTGTTTTCCAGAGTGGCTGTTCCATTTTCTATTCCCATCAGCTATATACAAGTGGTCCGGTTTCTCTATATCCTCACCAGCATTTGGTGCTGTCACTTACATAGTAATGTTTATCATGAGTTTCTGCCTAGTTGTCTTTATGTTCCCTCTTAGCTCAACACTCTTTTACACACCCCCAGAAAAAACCTCCAGCCCAATCAATTGCCATATCAATTGATTACCATGCCTCAGAGCTTGATGACACAGAAATCAATCATTTTTCTTCTCCAGTTAGCGCAATGAAAGAAGGCATAGAAACTGATCTTTCTCAAATATGCAAAACACACCAAGCTAAGAGGGATAACAATGTATCACTCAATAGTATTGTTGATGGAAGGGAACAAAGCATCCAACTTAATAAGATAAAATTTAATGGAAACAAATTCATTCAATAAATAAACACAGAGGCAACACTAACCACCTTTAGGCACTATGCTGTCTGCTGGGCATACAGATATAAATAAAATAGGGTACCTATTCTTTTGTACATCACAGACTAGTAAGGAGACAGTGAAATAAGTATTAAAATAAGTATGTTTAGATCTGTGTTATGGATATGTATGTTGCTTTAAAATAAGGTCTGGCTTTGTTAAAATCAGCACTGAAAAACTGTCAAGGACTTTGATGCTGGGGTATGATTCTTGTATTTTAGGAAATCATTTTTGTGCTATGTGGCTGATGGATTGGTGCTGTGTGGCTGATGGATCAAGTTTGGGGATTCAGAGGCCATTTGAGAGATTAAGTAATGCAGTGACTAATGACAAGGTTTTGAGAAGAGCAGTACCAGGAATGCAAAGAAAATTGTATATGACAAGTGTGAAAAGTTTTATAATGAAAAGGGATTGCTCGTCCACTAGAAGGTAAGGCTGAGGAAAGAACATATTTAGAATGATTGCCATGTTTCTCACCCAGGCAACCAGGAAAATGGCTGAGCTATCATCTGAGCTAGGAAATAGGAGCATGGGAGCATGCTTTAAAGAAAGATAATGAGTTCAGGTGGATGTCTGATGAGTTGAACATAAAATGGGGCATCTGGTGGAGGTATCTTGTAGCTAACTAAATGAATATACAGAGACGCAGATTGTAACTATAGATTTTGGCACTTCCATCATGGAAGAGACATTGGCAGCTATGGGAGCGCATGAGTGTCCACAGGATAGGTTATATGTAAAGTGAAAAGAGAATAGGAATCAAATTTAGAAACATTGGAGGGCACCAACATTTAGGAGCTATAATAAGAATAAGGGTTACTTAAAGAAATAGAGAAATAATGGCCAAATAGTAGAGAAAAAAACTAGGAGTCAGGGGAACAACAGTACATAATCCAATAGAGCAGAAAATTTCAAGTGGAATGGAGAACTCTCAAGTGGCAATTCCTTTGAAGAGATCAAGTAATGTAAAATTACACTATATAACCCATATTTGTTGCCTTCCATACATCCCCTTCCAAATAAGTCAAACATGGTTAAGTGACTTGCTTTGGCCAAAGAAACATGACTCAAAGTGAACAGAAGCTGAAAAGTTGGCTCATGATTCACCAAGTTCTTTTTTACCATATGACATGATGACCTGAAGTGTTCCAGACAAAAACTGTTCGATCAGTTCTGGGTCACAGAATTCAGACAATATGGGGCAGAGTTATAGTCAACCCGAGAGGGCCATATAATGTGAGGAAAAACTAAAATGTGGAGGTAAGCCCCCAAGATTTTGGGTTGTTTTTTACTACAGATGTGAAATCTAGCCTATTCTTATAGATCCAAGTAAGATGAAGAATGAAAACAGCAAGTTTCACAAAGTGCATCTATTTTAGTTGCACACACACACAAAAATGAGAACCAAGAAATGGCAGATTGGGAAATCAAGATAATCTTCTTAGAGGAAATAACATTTATCATTGTATTAGTAAGTATGGTGGTTAAGTTCCTGTATCAATTTGGCTAGGTTATGGTGTCCAGTTGTTTGGTCAAGCAAGCACTGCTCTCATTGCTATTGTGAGGGTATTTCATGGATTTAAATGATTAGTCCATTGATTGTCTCTATGACTGATTATATCTGCAATCAACTAAGGAGATTGACTTCAGCAATGAGAGAAGTCATTTCATCCAATCAGTTGTTGCCCTTAAAGAGAGAACTGATGATTTCAGCAATCATAAAGAAGAATTTCTATCTCTACTTCAGCCACCTAGCTTCTCCTGGGGAATTCATTGAAACCTTCTTGGAAGTTCCCAACTTGTATCCTGCGCTATGGAATTCAGATTTGCCATTCCCCACAGTCAAGTGATACAGTTCCAATAGTAAATCTCTTAATATTTACATATATATCCACCCTGTTAGTTCTGTTTCTCTGGAGAACCCTGACTAATGCAATAAGGATCCAAATGGAACAGAAACTACTATAAATATTTAGAACAGAAGGATTAAAATACAAAGAACTGATTAAATAGATGAAAACCTACAAGAGCAGGAAGCCACACTAATCATGAGTGGAAAGACAAAGAAAAGAGGTGGTGTAACCAAAGCCCAGGTGCTGGAGTCATTTGGCAGAAGCTGGAACAAATGCTGGCCTATCCATTGGGACCTTGAGCCTCAGGGATGGAGTAGCCACTTCCAGAGACTCTGCACAAGATGGAGAGGGAGAGGGAGACATAATCTGATTTTTCTCCTTCTCCCACCTCCTATCTCCTGCCTGTACCTCTCAGAGGCAGAAACCAGTCCCAAAGTCAGCTGTCATAAGGATTTGAGAAGCAACCTACAGGAGTCTGCATCATGTCCCCCTCTCCCCTCAATACACAGCAGAGCAGGAGAAGGGCGAGGAATGGATCAGGGAAAGATCTAAAGGATAACTGTGGCAGGCATTCTAGGTGGACTGAAACTTGATTTTTCATTACAGTATAAGAGTGTTGGCAAGAAAGGGAATTAGTTATATTTTCAGTGCAGCTGGAGCTACAGCACACATGAAGAAAGATATATTGATGAGACTAGATATGTAATCAAGGGCCAGATCATGAGGGCCTTGTATGCCATGCCAAGGAACTTGAAATCTATCTATAGGTGCCATGATATTATCCAAATTATGTTTGGGGAAGATAATTCTGGGATCATTGGAGAAAGGACAGTGGGGAAAAGGAAAGAATATTTTAGAGTCCATTTGCCCAAGGATGATGTAGTAAAGGCTGAACTTGGTGGCAGTGTCTGTGATCACTATGGATGGTCCTAGTATAATCACAAATTTAATATAAACTAGCATTTTGGTGAGAGATTCCAAACCAATGGAGTTAGGAAGACCTTATGTTTGTCAGACAATACTTTGAAAATTCTTTTTCATTTTAAGTTTAGAAGTGGTCAGTACAAGACCAAAGAGCTGTAGACATTGTAAGATACAGAACGGTTGAATGGAAGTGAGGATGTTTACTTTAGAGATAAGGACAGGGAAAGGAAGGAATATCTTAATTAAAATGCTGGTTTATCTTTATAACAAGAGCTCCCTAGAGTTTATGACCCAAGTGAAAAAAATACCTAGTTAGGCCTTTCAGAATAGATCTCACAGAAATAAAAATAAGACAAACCAAAAATCTATTTAATTGCTTTATTCATTCTTTTCAGGAGTCACACATTTTAGGATGTTTAGTTTATAATTGGATAAAAAGAATTTAAGTCAGGGAGGATAAGAGCACCTTCCTCCTTCCACCTCTGCTCTTGCTTTTGGTCACACCAAGTATGATAGGGCCTCCTGTAAGTAGAAGGACAATAACAGTCAGCACGTTACGAAAGATGTTACCCTCACTATCCTGTTTAGCCACCATTTTACTGACAGGGAAACAAAGTCTCAAAATGGTGAAGTCCATTCATGAATACTAGAGCTGGTAGATGATAAAATCACATAAACCAGAACATAGGTCTTCTATCATATAAAAATCCTTCCAGAAATGTGGAAATGACATTTCCCTTGAGAATCTAGGAAATACAAACTTTCTGTGGGTATAGTCAGTTAAGGAGAAATGTCTACAAATGAAAATAGGATGGGGTGGGCCAAGGGTGAGGGGGAGGACTTCAGCATAACTAACCCACCCTTTGACAAATTAACCCTCAAAACTATAGTTACCAGCAGTTTCTTCACAGATTCAGAGGCCTCTGGCCCCAGCTCATCCACACACTTCCTTAGTCCTTCCACAAGGTGTTCAACAGAAATGCCAAGAGTTTTCAGAAGATTCTTTAATGGATCCATGAAGGAAAGAACATTATCCAGTGGCAAGGGTACGACATTGTTGACAGGACGGAGCAAACTACCAATGAGGAAGGCAGTTGCTGAAATGCAAAAGAGAAACCAAGTGAAACTTGCACATTTGTCTCCTGTCCATGACCTCATCACTCTCCACTCTGTCCACCAATGCCTCCATTCTAGCCCCACTCATCTGATTTTTCATGAAAACTTCTGCCTTTGGACCTTTGCACTTGCTGTTCCAACTCCCTAGAACTTTCTCTCCCCATATAGCTATGTCTTTCTTCCTCACTTTATTCAGTCTCCCTTTAAATATTACATCCTCAGAGACCTGTAATGGCCACTGAATATGAAATGGCCTTTCCTGTCACTCAATTTCCTTATTCTTCTTTGTTTTTCTTCATAACCCTGTTACCTAAAATATTAAATATTTTGTTGTTGTTGTTTTATTACCTTCCTGGACTCACTGGAATGTAGGCTCCATAAGAACAAGAAATGTGTATTTTGTTCATTGCTGTACCCCATGCCTCAAACAGCCTCTGGCACATAATAATTCCTGATGGTTTACTGAATAGGGAGGTGCTTTGCAATGGCCATTTTCAAAGAAGAGGAGTCATCCTTTGTCTCCACAGCCTACAGCTTGGAGGCCAAATGGGCAATGCCATAATAAATTTCCACTCATAGACATGAATGGATCCAACCATAGCCCAAGAAACTGTTCCCAACCAACTCAACTCAATGCCACAAACATAACTGAGCATCAACTCTATGCCAGTTGCAGCAGATACATGGCTGAAGAAGACAAGGATGCTCCATTCAGAGGACTCGCACAGATTGGTGGGCATTAAAGATCTCTCTATGCCACAGTGTGGCACATACTATGCTATCATTATGGGCAAAGCTCTGAGGAAGCACAAAGGGAACGGTGACTAATCCTAATGGGGAAGGTTGTACCAGAAATCTTCCCAGAAGAGCTGATGCTTTAGCTGTGCCTTGAGGTTGACATCAGAATTACAGATAAAGAAGAGGGCAGCATTTTAAGAGCAAGATTAGCAAAGGCACTGAGATGCTAGGATGAAAGTGTGTAAGCAGAATGTGAGCCTTCTGCCCAGGGACAAGGCACAGAATTACAGTGCAGTATGGTGGGGAGCTGAGGTGGGAAGGGGATAAAGGAGTTGAGGCTGCAAAAATTGGGTGAGATCAGATTTTGGAAGCTTTGAATTCATGCCGTGGGTTTGGATTTTTTCCTGAGGATAATGGAGAGCTTTTAAATGGGTCAATTGCATTTTGTATCTTTAACTTCAGGAAGATAACTTTCACCTTAGAGTAGGAACCACAGGGAAAGAACATAGCTTTCAAAAATATGTATGCTATATATGATTTATTTATGCAAAAACTTATGTGCAGGTGTATAAAAATATGCACATGTGTGTGAACACACTCACATAGGAACACACATCCTCCTGCTGGTTAAGATGCTGCCAGGGGCCATTTTCCATTGGAATTCTTCTTATTTCCCCATTCAAATCCTAAAACTCGAGCCTGTGTACCTACTTTCTCTCTGTTTTATACCACCTTTCCGAAATGCTCTCACAGACTATCTATTTTTACCACCCCATCCCCTTTCTGTCATCCCTGCCCCCAAATCCTTGCCCCTGGACACTAAAGTGCATAAGAATAATTAATGCTGGTGAAGTTATAAATTCCTCCAAAAATTCAATGAAAATCACAAGTCAAAATTGCCAATATAGGTGTGGGCAGCACCCATTTTTTCATGATGATTCTCCCTGTTTCTTATTTTAGACACTTTGGTGAATGTCTTCTCTGTATATGCTTATATATTCCTGAGAGAAGACCCACAAAGCTTCCTGTTCTCTGAGTGAGCAGTGGCCATCTTAAAACATTTTTCAGATGCACCCAAATATATCTTCTTGATAGTTAGAATGATACCTTTCAAAAAGAATGGATCAATTCCCACTCACCTCCAGGAAGTGAGATCCTATACCCCTACTTGGGAACTGAACATTTCCTCACTCTGTATGCCCACAGAACTTTACCTTTAGAACTCATTGTGCATTTATAGTAGTCTCGTATTGCAGTAGAAATGCTATCTCCCCAACAAGACCATCAGCACCATGAGGATGATGTTGATGTCTGATTCATGTCTGAATCTTCCAGGGCTTATCCAGTGCCCAACAGGTCACAGCCACTCAACAAATATCCATCAAGTGAGTGAGCAGATAAATGTAGATGTGACTCAGGAGAACCAACCTGGCAACCTGGCTGATTGGAGATGATACCAATGAAAATATTCAAAGCACAAAGAAAAGAAGTTACAAAGTCATATTTTGACTCAAGATTAAGGAAAAGTAATGGTTACCAATGTCCAACAATGAAATATTTTATCTCAACATTAATGGATGTTGGTTCACATCCTATTTATACATTCCTAGGATGCATTACAGGAAGAACTTGTATTGGGTTAGAACTTGGGTTGGGAAGGCATCTGAAGTCCCTTCCAAACTTACCATCCTGTGGTCCACTGTATTCCACTGTCAGTAAGCCTAGGATTACACTTGTATTCCTATTAACAGAAATAAGAGAAATATCATATATTCCAGACTACTTACCAGAGTAACTACAAATGCCAATGGTCACCAGCAGGAAGACAGTAACCAGCTTCATGGCAGGTATCTGTGATGCCTACCTGGAGTATAAAATCAAACTGGAAACCCCAGCAAATTCAATGAACAAGTGTTTCCACTTGCTGGTAGAAAGTATGACAGCATGATTTGCACACACACATATTTATACATCCACTGATGATATGAATTTCAGTCACTACCACTTGACTCGCCCTACCCAAGAAGAGCATGAGGGTCAGGTTTCCTCACTAAACAAATGGGAGGTTTTCCTCTTTTCCTCATGTTCCCATGAGAAACAAAGCACTAAGCTAAAGCATTCTCAAGTACCTCTTGTGCAAACTCTTGCACAGAGACAAAGATGGAAGGCAAAAAGTCCTAAGAGCCCTTTTCCTAGAAGAACATTGAAAACAAGTGAAGGTTTTATATTGAAATATAAAAGCATGAAAGTTTTGTTGCTTTCCTCCAGGTTTTTTATTCATGTAAAGTTTGGAGATTCACATTACCCAATTGTAGAAGCAGCTATGCAGTTGTAGAAGCAATCTGGATACTACATTAGCCCTGGCATAACACAGAATCAGCTTAATGATATTTAGCGCCATATTACTCTGGATTTTATTTTCCTTGCCTCCCCCTCACATAACTACTATATCAAGATCTCTATTTCCTTGTCTAGTGCCTCCCAGCTCTGTGAGGAGTCCCCGCTGTGTCTTTTTTGTGCTCCCATATAGAATCAGGATTAGGACTCTAACTACCTTTTAGAAACCTGGGCTTCAATGTGTACTAGATGTATAATCTTGGATCAAACATTCTTATCTATACTAAATAGTCTTTTATCTAAAATGGGGATATTAATAGCAGGGCCCCTTAGGGTATGTGAGCCTGAGGGAAAAAATTTTGCGGGGAACTTGTCTACATAAATAATATGAATCAGTCAAAATATGTATTGCAGAGCCATTCTGGCAGTCCAATCTCATGCAGTCATGAGGAAGTAATACTGTGCTGGCCTCAGGAACATTCTGCTTGGCAGGCAGCTCACCTGGAACCAGGCCCTAACCATGGGGCCACAGGATAACCCGATAGTCACAAGTCCTGAAGTTTCTTGAGGTATCTGATCTGCCCCATATTCAAGATAGAGTAAGAGAGTACTTAAAAGGGGAGAAATGGGGATCCCAACACAGGTAATAATATCACTAAGACACACTTTCAGACACACTACACCCGGCACACGGCATCGATTTCATTCTCACTGAACCCCCAGCGTTAACACTTCTATCTTGTGTTAGAAATGAGAAGTCTGAAGCTGGAAGCAACGAATTAACTACAAGGTCACTTGGATAGTAAATAATAACATGGCCAGAACTTGAATCTTTCCTTTAGTGATATATATTTCTTTACTTTTAAGTAATTAATATGCATTTCCAGCAAGCATTTGTTAAGTAAATTAATTCATGAAGAGAAATGAAACAAGAAATAAATGGATGTTAGTGTTTCTAGGTTAATTTGGATGTGCTTTTCAAATGGTTATTTTGCAAAGGTGGAATTTATAATCAGAGTGGAAATTCAGTTAGCCATCTAACAAGTGTGCACTGAGCATGTGTGGTGTCCATCTCTGGGATAGATTCTGAGCACACAGCACTAGCAAACATAGGTACCACCCTTGCACTCGTTTTAGTTCTATTAAAGAAAACTATTAGAAGCAAGTTACTGGGTTTTATTTTGCTCTATGAGGGAAATAACAATTCTAAGGAAGCCAACTGAATGTAGATGCAAGACACTAATTAAGGAAAAGAAAAAATTAGACTGGGATTTCAGCTAACGCCTTTCCTTTTGGCTGAACAAGAGAGAGTCACTAGGAAGAACTAAAGTTTATCTTCTCACTTTACTTGCTGCAAATTGCATGGTTAAGGAGTAGCCTAAATTTAATTCTATATAAGAAGGGGAAAATAAACTTAAAACTTATCTTTATAAACCTAAGTATATAAAATATAGTCATTATAGCAACCTCATAGAGTTCATAGGAAAGCAAAAACCTGTTCGTTGTCCCCTTCCATGTTGATTGAACTCATATTTAGTGAGAATCAGTACCATGTCATTGGAAGCTAACTTTTAGCCCCTTTCTAGGCATTACAGGGAAATAGAAATGGGGTATGACCTCTGGAAGATGTGAAAAAGTAAATGAAGGGTAACCAAAAGAGAATCAAAGCAAAATCTAAAGAACATTAGAAGGGAAGAGAAATCAGGGTAAGGTTGATTTTTTTCAAGGAAGACATAATGAATATTTAAGTGGTTGCTGAATTCAAAGATTTGGATTAGCAGAGAAGATGAGAAATAAAATTAGAATTTACAAAGATTTATTTTAGGTAACAGATTGAGACAATTATCTGGGCTGAAAAGAAAGATACATATCTGTCTCTTTCATCTTTCTAATCCCAGCCATGTTCACAGTGTCTGCCCACAGCAGATATCAAACAAATGTTTGTTTAGGGATCAAGCAGTGAGTTGCAGCAGATGAGTTAGACAGAAATGTGTGGCTATTAAATACTTAACTCTGATAGCCTGAAGGAGACTCGCACTTGATCTGGCAACACTTGATCAATAACAAGAAATATGGATGCTTGAGCAGGGAAAAATCTGGTAACAGCAGTTTATAAAGAGACTAATGAGAAGTGGTTTCAGAGAATAGAAAAATGAGGCAGAAAGGCCATCCGCGATCAGGAGGGGCCACTCATCAGGGGCCTGTTCTGGAAGCCAGAGGACCCTAGGCCCAGATGACCACACACTGCCAATCATGACTGCATGCTTAGATTTCCAGTCCCCACTCCTATAGTCACAGCTGGTGTCACTGTTTTTCCAGGGGACCAGGAGGGAGTCTTCTACACCTCCCTTCCAGCAAGGAATGCCAAGCCTTCACAGTGCGACGCTCTGCAGTGTCCAGCAGGCATTCTCCACAGCATGACCCTTCCCTAGGTCCTGCCTTTCAGCTGCCTTTTTTAGAGGAATGGCCCTGCCCTGGTGACCTTGCACGCAGTCATCCACACAGGCAAAGAACTGCACCGCAGCTACTCTGAGCCTTTAGTGTGCACAACAAACAAGGACATTCCTCTATATAACCGTAACACAACCATCAAAATCAGGAACTTTACATTAATATGCTATTACCATCTGATCCTCAGATCCCAGTCAACTTTTGTAATTGTCTCAATAATGTCCTTTA
>PVKH010041785.1:0-10900 GCA_004027955.1 Chaetophractus vellerosus
AAAGCCTAAGAATGCAGAAGAAAAGTAACAAAGGATAAGAATAGTTGATAGAAAAAGAAATACAACTAGTTTTATGCATATGAAATGAGATTTTGCCTTGTTTTTGTCCTATTCATAATAAAAGAAATGCCAATTGAAATCATACTGATATATCATTTTTCTTTCATCACATTTTGCAAAGATCAAGAGTGTGATGACATACTGTGCTAGTGAGTGTGTGGGGAAACAAGTCCTTACACACATCCCTGCTGAAGTATCAACTAGAACAATCTCTATGGAGGAAATTTTAAGGATACATATCAAAATTATAACTGAAAATATTCTTTGGGGATATTGCAGGTATATTCACAGTTGTATAAAATTATATATTCAATAAGGATATTTATTATAGCATTATTGATAATAACAAAATTTTGGAAACAACTTGCTTATTTCAAGTTACTGGTTAAAAAATTAAAGCACACACTTACAACTTATATAATGATAAAATAAGCATTTTTCCTAAAAGAGCTCATGAGGCTGCATTCCCTGAGTGTATGTTGCCTCATCTTGAAGGAATGTTTTGCTGGGTAATATTTTCTTTTAACAGCATAGTCACTTTAAAAAATTATTAAAGTAAAACAAGCAAAAAAGTTATAGTACATCAACACAAAGGAATACTATGCACACTTTAAAAAGAATTAAGTAGTCTCATTTGTGATTATAAAAAAGAAGTTGCAGAACAATGTATTTAACATGTTCTATATAAAAATGAAAATAAGGAATGCATACATTTCAGATATATCTGAAATGTTGTAAGAAACTAGTAGTGGTGGATGTCTCTAGATAGAGGAGAGACACCTACTTCCATTTATTACCCTATTGTTACTTTTATTTTTTTATTTTATTTTATTTTTTTTAAAGATTTATTTATTTTATTACATATCTCCCCTTCCCCCCCCGCTGCGGCGACGCGCCAAGAGTGGTCACTGCGCAGGCGCGGCTTTCCCCGCTTGTGGGTGGTCTCTGCGTCCGATCACGGCCGGCTTTCAGTTCGCGGGTGGCTGGCTGCGCTCCATTCGCGGGCGACCTGCCCTGCCCGTGGCGGCTCTTGCCATGTCCATGGCAGCTTCTTGCCCTGCCCACAGCGGCTCCGGCCCTCCCTTGGTGGCTTGCCATTCTCAAGGCGGTCTGCCCGCTAGGAGAGGTCCCCGGGAACTGAACCCGGGGCCTCCCATGTGGTATGCCGGTGCCCTATCCACTGGGCTATTGAGCCGGCCCCCCATTGTTACTTTTAAATGATGTGCTATGTACATTTGTAGCAGTGGTTCTTAACCAGTGGTCCATGGACCCTCAGTGGGGGGTCTGTGGAAAGATTATTATCCTTATTTTCTCTGACCTCTAATTGAAATCTAGCATTTCCTTCACTTATGAATGCATGCAATAAATAAATTACAGTGGTATTCATTTCACCTCACTGGCAAAGGGGCCCATGGAACATAAAAGGTTAAGAACCCCTGATTTATAGCATTCAAAAAATGAATGAATGCATGGCTAAAATGTAACAGAGTATAGTGGTTGAAAGCATGCCAGAGTCAGCACTGAGAGTATATCCTATGTATATTCTATGTTTTCTCTGAAGACCACTTGATTGGTGTTAACAGTCTCAGAATCACCCATAACCACCAGAGATGTTGTATTTACTAGTAGAAAGGGGCTGACTAGAATTAGTTTAGGCATCCTAGACCAAGCCTTGGGCTACTCATATGGCAAACCTATCACCGGCATTGTAAGAGCCTGGAAACACCCACACTTCTATAAAATTATTGTATATTTGATATTTGAAAATAAGTATTGAGACCGCCACCATGGAGATGGATAGAACTGTGTAGGACTCTCTTGCACTTATTTTACTGATATTACAGTGGATCTCATTCCCTGGATAACACTCTTTCCCTACACCTTTATGCCTCATTAGCCATGTGATATCCATACTACAGTTTCTTGCTGGGGTTGAATCTGTCATGAACCTCAGCACACTTATCCCATAACTGAATATTGCATAACCTTGGCCATTTCCACTAGGAGCAAACAGGATAACTGCTACTCGAGCCCAGGGAGATCACCAGGGACTGGAATGCCTCCATCTATCTGACTTCAAAGATCATCAGTGCCTCAACGTCCTTCTTGTGTACATAGAAGACTGCTTCCCCCAAATGGTGATGCCCACCCAAACCCAATTTGACTTCGCTCTCTTTTTTTGGTCGCTGTATGCATAATTGCTGGTTGTGTTTCCTCTGGAGGCAAGTGCTACAATTTGGTTATTTTCCATAGTCCCTGTGAGTTTGCCTCACGGAAGAGAGCATTCCAGTTAGCATAGTGAAGGAAACTGGACAAGAAATAAATAAGCTGAGTTTAAAGCAGAGAGGATGAACAGGTTAACTGGGAGAGTGCAAAAGGGTTCATTAATTGATTCCACAAATATTCACCCCATGCCAACTCAACTCCAAGTACTGTGCTAAGAAATACTGAAATAAATAAAGCCCAGATGCTGTTCTCAGATTCTCAGATATTATTAGGGTATCTTTTGTCAGAGTTATGCTCATGTTTGCACGGAAACTGCCAGAGGCTTCATCTATTAATGCTTTCATACTTTAAAAAAATCATCAATGACGACATTGTATTAGTCTGGGTATTGCTTTTTGATGATACACTTTTGATATGTGCAGGATGGAGACTCTTTAATATCATGGACTCTAGATATATGAGGCAGCTTAAAGAGGAGAAAAGATTGTTTCAAACCTCATGAAGTGATTTTGCCATGGACCTCCACTGAGATCATGCTCTTTCTTCCCAGCTGTAAGAGTTTGACTTTATATAAACTTTTTTAAAATGGAAGTTTATCATTCATACACGAACATACATAAACAAGAAGTGTACAGTAAAAGTTGTGAATTTACAAAACAAACATGCATATCATCATATGGGGCTCCCATACATTACCCAACCACCAGCACTTTGCATTGTTGTGAAACATTTGTTACAAATTATGAAAGAATATCATCAAAATCTCACTACTAACTATAGCCAATACCTTACATTTGGTGTATTTTCCCCCAACCCATCTGGTTATTAACACCCTGTGTTAGTATTATATACATATTTATTATAGTTCATGAGAAAATGTTCTCACATTTGTTCTGTTAACCACAGTCCATCTTTTACCACAGCATTCATTGCTTTATACAGTTCCATGCTTTGTACAATCCATTCAAAGTGTACACTCAGTGGCTCTCATCACAGAGCTATGCTGTCATCATCTTAGTCAATTTTAGAATGTTTTCATTCTTTCGAAAGGAAAAATCCCATACCCCTTTATACCCCCTAATGTCATCACTTAGAATTGATATAATATCTTCTTTGCCGTTGCTGCAAAAATATTACAATATTACTGTTGACTATCATCTGTAAGTTACATTTGTTGTAATTTTCCCATGTATCACCATATTCTTAACACTTTGTAAAAGAACATTCCTATACTGCTAGCCACAATCTTCATCTACCACCGAAATCACTGTTTTATCATCCCTAGATTATTTTCTAGCTTCCTTTCAATTGAAATGTTCCATCCACAGACTACCTCTTTAACCCACAACCACATTTATATATCATCAGTGTTACTTATACTCACAATAACGAATTAACATCAACTCTATTCATTTCTACACATTTAAAATAAACCGTATTAAGTGTAAAACATAATGTAAAATATAGACCATGCTTAGAAACAATGCTTCAATATATGTTCATCAATTGTAACAAATGTGCCACATTAATAAAAGATGTTGTTAATGGGGAAAAGTTTGGGAGGAGGAAGGGGTGGAGTATATGGGAATCCCCTATATTTTTGATGTAACATTTATGTAATCTAAAGCTCCTTTAAAAATAAAATAAAGTAAAATAAAATAAAATAAAATAAAAATTCTACACACATTAAGCATCAGCTTCCATTCTCAACCTACATTCTATTCCTTGTAACCTATACCCTAGAATTTACCTCTGTAAGTTTACTATTTGTATTTAGTTATGGAACATATAATATTTGTCTTTTTGTGTCTGACATTTCACTTATCATAATGTCTTCAAAGTTCAGCCATGTTGTCATATGCATGCCAATTTAATTTCTTCTTATAGCTGAAGAATATTCCATTGTATATACATACCACATTTTAATTATCCACTCATTGGTTGATGGGCACTTGGGTTGTTTCTGTATTTTAGGAATTGTGAATAATGTTGCTATGAACATCAGTGTGCAAATGTCATTTTGCATCCTTGCTTTCATTTCTTCTGAAATATATTCCTAGTAATGGGATTGTTGGGTCATATGGTGGTTCTATATTTAGTTTCTTGAGGAAATGAAAAGCGTTTTCCACAAAGGTTGCACCATTCTACATTCCTACCAACAGTGAAGGGCTCTTCCTATTTCTCCCCATTCTCTCCAGTACTTGTAGTTTTCTGTTTTTTCATTAATGGCCATTCTATAAGATGTAAAATGATATCACAGTGTAGTTTTGATCTGCATTTCCCTAATAGCTAATAATGTTGGACATTTTTTCATGCATTTTTTGGCCATTTGTATTTTCTCTTTGGAGAAATGTCTATTCAAGTCTTTTGCCCATTTTTTAATTGAGTTGCTTGTTATTTTTAAGTTAGGTTGTAAGATCTCTTTATATAACATAGATATCAAACCTTATCTGATAAGTGATTTCCAAATATTCTCTGCCATTGACTAGGTTCCCTTTTCACCTTCTTGACAACGTTCTTTGCAGGACAAAAGTGTTTAAGCCTGAGGAGGCCCCATTTATCTATTTTTTCTTTTTCATGCTTTGGGTGTAAGGTTTAAGAAATTACAGCCTACCACAAGATCTTGAAGATATTTTCCTACATTTTCTTCTTGGAGTTTTATGGTTGTCACTTTTATATTTAAGTCCTTGTCTATTTTGAGTTAATTTTTGTATTAGGTATGAGATAGGGGTCCTCTTTCTTTCTTTCATGTATGGATATAGTTTTCCCAGCATCTTTGTTGGTTGGATTGTTCTGTCCCAGCTGGGTGAGCTTGACAGCCTTGTCAAAAATCACTTTCTCATACATTTGAGGATCTATTTCTGGACTCTCAATTATATTTTATTGGTCAACAGATCTATCTTTAAGTCAGTACTGTTTTTACCACTGTAGCAAAGTAATATGCTTTAAAGTCAGGAAGTGAGAGTACTCCATATTTGTTCTATTTTAAGATATTTTTGCCTATATGGGACCTTTTTCCCTTCCAAATAAATTTGATAATTGGCCTTTCCAATTCTGTAAAAATAGATGTTGGAAGTTTTATTGGTTTTGCATTGAATTTGGAGATAAATTTGGGAAGAATTGACATTTTAACGTATATAGTCTTCCCATCCATGAACATGGAATATCCTTCCATTTATTTAGGTCTTTTATGGTTTCTTCTAGCAATGTTTTAATGGTTTTCTGAATGTAAGTCCTTTATGTCCTTGATTAAGCTTATTCCTAAATATTTGAATCTTTTAGTCTCTATTGTAAATGGAATTTTTTTCTGACTTCCTCCATAGATTGCTCATTAGTAATGTGTAGAAATGCTACTGATTTTTGGATATTAATCTTGTATCTTGCCACTTTGCTGAACTAATATATTAGTTCAAGTAGCTTTGTTGTGGATTTTTTAGAGTTTTCTAGATATAAGATCATGTCATTGGCAAATAGTGAAAATTTTACTTCTTCCTTCCCTGTTTGAATGACTTTTATTTCTCTTTCTTGCCTTATTGCTCTAGCTAGAACTTCTAGCACAATATTGAATAACAGTGGTGATAGTGGACTTCTTTATCTTGCTCCCCATCTAAGTGGGAAAGTATTCATCCTTTCTCCATTGAGTACAATCTTAGCTGTGGGTTTTTCATATATGCACTTTATCATGTTGAGAAAGTTTCATAGTATTCCTATCTGTCAGAAAGTTTTCATCAATAAAGGATGTCAGATTTTTTCAAATGCCTTTCCACATCAATCAAGATGATCATGTGGTTTTTCTTGCTAAATTTAGTAATGCCATATATTACATTGATTGATTTTCTTATTTTTGAACTACCCTTGCCTACCTGGGATAAAACCCACTTGATCATGATGTAAATTTATTTTAATGTGCTGTTGGATTCAATTTGCAAGTATTTTGTTGAGGATTTTTGCATCTATATTCATAAGAGAAATTGGTATATAATTTTCTTTTTTCATGTTATCTTTATCTGACTTTGTTATTAGAGTGATGTTGGCTTCATAGAATAAGTTTGATAGTGTTCCCTCCTATTCTACCTTTTTTAAGAGTTTGAGCAATATTGGTATTAATTCTTCTTTGAATGATTGATTTCATCAATAAGGAGATTGAAATAATCTCGTAAACATTCCAAGATGAAAAGCCCAGAGTTTGATTTTTAACATACCCAACTATGTAGTATAACTGCAACTTTGTAACATTTGATCTCAGGATCCTACATTTTTGTCTCATGGGTGTTTTCAAAATGCCCATAATCTACTCTCATGTAGCAGCCTGGACATTGTTCTGTTCTAGCACTCAGAAGAACATATTCACACTGTCTTCTTTTCTCTCCAGTGCTCCCTACTAGGCTATGGACTTCCATCACATAAGGAAGTTTGAATAGATGGCTTTAAAGTAAGGTTTCCAGATTTAGCAAATAAAAATGCAGATAAATAATGAATTTTTAAATATAAATATATCCTGTGAAATATTTATGGCATACTGATACTTTAAAAAATTATTCATCTAAAATTCAAATTTAACTGGGCTTCCTATATTCTAACTGGCAACCATATATTAAAGACATCTTATAACCCAAAGATTCTATAATTCTATCTTAAATATTATTTATGATAAAGGACAAGATTTCATCGCCAGTAAAGAGAAATTTAAAATTTGGCATTTTATCAACCCAATTATCAAATACTACAGTTCAGATTATATTATGTCTTTAGACCTACATTTATTTATAACAGTAGTAATAAATAATGTGTAGAAATGCTATTGTTTGTTTTTAGCCTTAAGTCTTAATTTTAGTTTAGTTTTATTTCTCATGAAAGCATGGCTTATCAAGGTAAATTAAAGGCAGCTTGAAAGATTTCAATTCACGTATTCAATCAGTGAATATTTATTAAGCTGCTCAAGTGTGATTGACTTGCCATAAGCAGTGATGGTGACATGACAGTGAAAAAAATGAGCATACATAGAAATAACATTGGGCATATGTTCATAGAACTGGTATTAGATGATTCAAACAATAAACAGTTAATAATTATATAGTGTGAAGTTCTGTGTGTATAGAAATTTTCAGAACTTTTGGAAAAATATAGGAGGAAGGTCTGATAAATACTTCATGGAATGGAGGTGGTCAAGTGATGTGAATGAGGTGGAGTTATCAAGGTTATATAAGGAAGACTTTCAGTTTTGCTTAATCTTAACTTATTCACTCATTTTATATGTTACCAGCTTTCAATTAGAAATTGATTATCGTAAAATAGAAAGATCAAAACAAGAGAGAAGAGGATTAAATATTTGAACTTACAATTATGGATCTGATATAATCAAAAGTTCAAATTTAGATAGAACACCTTGGTAGATGAAAATGTCAAAGCTTCTAGGGAATTTTCTTAATTGTATTTTACATATTTTTTATGCAGGAGAACCATATTTAGAATGTTTTTGATGAAAAAAATCAGTTATAGTTTATTTCCTGAATCCCCCTGCAGCACTGCTTATGCCCCCAGTACAGTTCTCATTCCTCATTAGCTCTCTATTGGTTTACATTGATTCCCATGTTTCCATGGAAGAACAAGATTTAAGGTTTGATGAATTTCACTAGAGGAATGAACACAAGGTTACTTTGCTTTTCTAACCCCCTATCTCTCTACCCATTCAGTTATCTATCTAGTCATCCATCTATCATTTATCTATCTAAAATCTTTAGTTTGCAGTGCTCAATATCTCCTGTTTACTCTTTCTCCCATTACTCTATGGGGATCTTCATTTACTGTCATATAAATTAAAGACATTTATGTTAAAGACAGTCTCTCCTGAGATGCTGTGCAAATGGAGGAAAAATTCTAATTCCATGATTCTGAATATAAATGATGAGAGATCAATTTTCTCTATTATTTAAAAGTCATGAAAATGGTCACCATGGAAACCAGACAGGAGGCCAAGGAACATCAAGAGATCAGGAGAGTTGTCTTCAGCTGAGATTCTGAGCATAAAATTTGGAAATTTCACATAGATTTTAACCCTCATTTGAGGATAACTTCTGCATGAATTAGGTGATTTATTTTAGAATAAATCCTGGAATTTGATGATTTTTACAGAATTTTGTGCTGTGCTGTTTTCTTTACCTTCTTTTTTTCTTCCTTTTACCTTCTTCCCTCCTTCTTTTAAAATCTTTCTTTCATTCATTAACTCATTCTTTTTATCTTTTCTTTCTCCTCCTCCTCAACGTTCTCTTTTCTTACTTTTTGACTGAAGTCTATGGTGGGACTGTGGCAGTTTGGTATAGTTATGAATTCCAAAAATAGATATTGGATTATGCTTGTAAACTAGTCTATTCCTTTGGGCGTGATTAAGTTATGATTAGGGCTTTGATTGGGCCACGTCAGTAGGACATTAAGTCTTGCTCAGAGATGAAACTACATGGCAGAGCAGAGGAGTTAGTTGGAGTTTTGATGTTGGAGTTCTGATGCTGAATTTTAATGCTGGAGCCCAGGGAAGTAAGCACACAGAAGAGCTTGGTCGTGAGGAAGGAGAGAAGGCTCTGAGAAAAGAGACGAACCATTCACTTGATAATCTGCATCTGGCCTTGTGGAGTGAAGCAAGCCTGAGCCCGGAGAGAGGCAAGCCCAGGGAAGAGAGGAACCCAGGAAGCCTGAACCCTGACAGACGTTGGCAGCCTTTTTGCTCCAACACGTGGCAATAGACGTTGGTGAGGCAAGTAACTTATGCTTTATGGCTTGGTAACTGTGGGCATCTACCCCAAATAAATAACCTTTATAAAAACCAATTGATTTCTGGTATTTTGCATCAGCACCCCTTTGGCTGACTAATACAGGACATATGGAAAACAAGAAGATGGAAGAAAACTCCTTTGACATTTTGAACAATAACTAAGAAATGGCAGAATAATACAATATATCTAAATTTAACATGAGAGCAATAATTGGAAAATGCATAACTAAAAACTACTGGCTTATTGAATATTCTAGCTAGGTCAGTTTCAACTAAAAACATTTCTTTTTAAAAATTTTAACCGTGTTTGAAAATCTCCCTAAATAATTATATGTAGATAAATTAGAATGACATACAGTGAAAAATTAATCATCAGCAACTATATTTACAAATATAGGAAAATAATACAAAGTCGAGCAAAACAATCATACAAAATTTTGTGTAATATGAAAAGGCAAATATACTGTTAGAACCTTAAGGTTATTGTACTTTGTAACTTCTGAACTTAGTCTAGGTTCTGGCATGTGACAACTGCTCAATGAATATTTGCTTAAGAAATATATTGATGCATATATACATTTTATATATACACAACTATATATAATGCAAAAATAGAAACAACTTCATTTTGATGTTACTGGACATCAAAAATACATTTTCTTTTGTTTAGTTATAGAACAATGAATTAATGATCTTAAAACATTTTGAATACTATTATTATTGCAACTATATTCTTGATATGACTTTGCTTTGTGTTCTTTTCCTAGAAATGCAGTGATGTCTACTTAATTGATATTTTATAGTAAAGAATAATTTATTCTAAAAACAAGTATGTTGCCATTCAAAGTTTACACAATTTATGAGTCAATGGGTAGGTGGCTTCTACAGGGATAAGAGAAAGTATGAGGACTGGAAGTAACAAAAATTTGGGATTTTCAGGGTATAATTTTGCATCTTGAAGTAGGCATTTTAGACTTGTGATAAGGGTAAACTCTTTCACCTCTCTGCATCTTACCACCTATTTCATATGGTTTATATGAAGAATCTTTCTGATAATATGCATGTTTCTGTAATAAAGTAGGCCTTTAAAATACTTATAAATATAAATTGTGGGTGTTCTAAAAAAGATTTCCATAGAAGGATGAACAGAACTTTAATCACAAAGTTCTTTCATTCTCCTTTCATCACATTGGGTTTTGCTTAATAACATGGTACCAGCACTCTTATTTATGATATCATTTTTGACAATTGATTTTAAATTACATACAAGGGGTGTCAAAAGACTAGCTGGTAGTTCTGAATTATTGGCTGCATATTAGAATCATATGGGAAGTTTTTAAAAAGATTAATTCCCTGGGTCCCACTTGAAACCAATTAAACCAATGATTTTAAGACCTCTTCCCAGATAATTCAAATCTGTATTCAGAGTTTGGAACCCTTGAGCTGGAAGGCCCATGATCTGAACTCATTTAAAGCTCCTTTGAAATCTGGCTTATGGACTCAGTAAACCCATGCTTGATAATCTCTGCATGCTGAGCACAATACTAAGCACAGGAATGAGTCAACTGGAGGGGAAGCAGGAAACTAGATGCATGATCATGATTTAATCTGATGCATCTAGTCTAGTGTTGTTTTCTGTTGTTGTTTTTAAGAAAAGGCGAATGATAGTCAAAGAAATTGTGGTTAGCCCCTCAAGGGTTTTGGGCAATGTTTTATTGGAGTTGATCTTGAAGGATGGATATTCACTCATTAAAAAAAGAAAGGGCTAAATCATGAGCAGTCCAAAAAGATTTTTATGAAGCACAATAATCATGATAAAAATAAATACTGTGTTGGAGAAAGGCAAGC
>PVKH010041786.1:0-10898 GCA_004027955.1 Chaetophractus vellerosus
CACTATCACTTTGTTTTAAAACTTGCTAAGGCTTTTAGTACCTCCTTAGGAAAGTCAAGTCAGCCTGCATTCACCTTCCTGTGAGAAAGTCAATGGTGAATTTTACAGTGCTTCCCCAAAGCTGTGTGCATAGCCCAACCATCAGTCCTGGCCTGGTGGCAAAATATCTGGCTGCGTGAAAGAAACCTGCAGCTGTAAGCCTATTTTGTTATACTGATGATATTATGTTAACCAATATTCTTTTTCAGAATTAAAGGAAGCATCAGAAACAATGGCATCTTATCATGAGAGCCTGAGCTGAGCAAACAATTGAAAGAGGCTGCCAGGTCCTTGTTGCTCTGTCAAACTCTTAATTATTGTTAAAGCATGATGTTTTCCCACACCACAAACTCCAAAACAATTAATGGCCTTTTTGGGGGTTATTGGGGTACTGAAGACCCTTTATCACCTATTTAACTCAGATATTAAAGCCATTGTATGTGTTAATAAGAAAAAGTTGTGCATGTAAATGAGAAAAAAAACCAGCAGCCTGTTTAAAAAAAAAAGGTAAAGAGAACAAATAACACAAACTCAAGCAGTAAAAGGGGTGGGCCTTAACTTACCCTGTGACTTGGATGTGGCCAGCACCAATATTGGCTCTGGATGAAGTTTGTGGCAGAGACAACATTCTAAACAAATACCCCTTGAGTTTTAGCGACCATTGTGAGAAAACGCCAAAGTACAATATGGCCCCTTAGAAAAGCAAGTGTGTGCAGCATACCAAGCCCTGTTGCAAATGAAGGATTTAACCTAATAGTGTCTAATCACTCTGAAAACTGACATCCTTATTTAGGGGTAGATTGCAAATACTAAGAATGGGACAGAAACAATGGACTGTCATGAGCTGCCCTCTGTGGAGGAAAGATCTGTGGAAAGGCATCTAAAACACCTGCCAGCAGCAACAGGAAACTGTCATATCCCTGCCCACTTCTCTAACACCCCTCTCAGGACTGTTAAAGCAGGTGCCCTCACAAAGATCCAGAACCATACCACTGAAACCCAAAAATCAGTAGAGTGGCTCCACAGAAAAAGCCGACATTGTGGCTACCAGACCTTGTGGTGCCCAGCCCAGCAGTTCCAGCTGCCTGTTACTCACCAGCAGCTCATGAGCTTCACCCACATGTGTCCACTGTGCTCACTCCAATGACTGCAACATCGGTCCACTCCTGCTCTCGAAAGGGGCAAGGTGTGCTTTCACTGCTGCAGACACTGCATCAAGACTCTTGTAACCAGCCAGCTGCTATTTGCTGCCTAAATAACATAAGTGCCCTGTATAGAATGCCAGCCCAAATTGACAGTAACCAAGCAACTATTTACCAGTAACCTCATGAAGTCTTAAACTATGAACCAGAATATTATTTGAACTTTTTATTAAAAAGTGATTAAATGAATAATCGTTTAATAAAACAGATAAAGAATGATAAAGAATCCTTACAACAATGGACTAAGTTTAAATTCAGTGCTGTAGACTATAGCCACAGCTCCAGTTGAAATGCTAACAGTGAAACCAAAGCAGGGACTAAAGTTTAAAAAAAAAAAGTGCCAGCCACCCAATGGCCCAAAGAAGAAGTAATAATAATTTGGTTTTGCCTATATGTCAAACTATAAAAAGCTGGGAAAAAATTAAATCATTTTAGCCCTAGGCCTATGCAACCTTACTGTTTGGGAATCTTAAAGCCATGAAGAATAAAAATCTCTCAAAACCATTGTTATAAAACCACAGTTAATAATCTAAAGTCTCCTATTCCCGTTCAATGTTAAGTTACTGCCATTCTCTTATTCCTCTTAACTCCTCTCATATTAATCTTATTAATCCTTCTCAGACACCTGGGAGTGATAGCCTCACAGCCTGCCCTGAATTTCATGTCTAATTCCTATCCTTACCCCACCTATAACTCTCATTCTCCTCATATCAGCAGATCCATACACCTTCTATGTGATAACTCAGTTTATCCAAACAATCATCCAAAATGCCACCCATAATCGTGTACATAATCTTCTCCTGCTGCAGAAAATACAGTACCAGCCACTAAACCAAAAACCATGCTGAAAAGGAAACAACTAAATTCAACAATGCCCCACAACAGCAAGAAGCAGCTCGATGAGTTGTCATTCCAATTCCCATTCTCCCTCCCTCCCCCTTAATTATATCAAAAGGAGTTGGGAATGTTAGCCCCATTTGGCAAAATGACCTGCTCACAACCACCAGCTCTCAACCCCCAGCTGGTGCCAACAAGTCTCCTCTGCCCCAATAACAGATTGCCAAACCCCACCCTCTGTGCCTGAAAGACAGAATGTGTATTCCAACACGTACACCTCATTTTCCCCAAGACCCCCTCCCAACAGAGTGAAAGTCAGCACTTTTTCACTGTTCTCACTACTATCCTACCCCTAGGCTATTTAAGAGCAAACCCAAGTGAGTCAAAGTGGCTGACGTCTCTCTTCAGACCCCCGCCATGCGGGCAGGCTGAAGACTCATTTCAGACCTCTGCCCCATCAGCAATCCAATAAACTTTCTCTGCCTAAACTTTGATCTGTCTCTGAGCCTCATTGAACCAGGATCTAACACTGATATGCAACATGACTCACTTCCAAATAAACCCTCTTGATAGTGAATAGATTTCCAAAACCCTCTGGAGCACATGGTTCAGGTGTTGACCCATTTTGGGGGAAGACATGACTTGTGAATTATCAGCTCCAATAGCAGAGGAATTTCTGAATATAGGGGTAATAAGGATTAGAGAGAAGAGAGGGAATGGGAGAGTGGAAGCAAATGGAATACGGCTGTGTGGACTCTCAAGCATAGACACACAGTAGCATCATCTGGGTAGTGGTTGAAATATCCAGACCCTTGGGTCCTCCCAAAATGGACTAAGTCAGAATCCTAGGGTTGGGGTGGCATTGACTCAAAATGTTTCCAGTCCCCCAGAAGATGTTAATATGTTTTATGGCTGCAGTTCTTCCATTGCCAGCCACCCCCTACATAAATTAAGTCACAATCTCTGGGCCAAGGTGTGTTGGAGCCTGGCAAGAGTCAACTTAAAATTTCCTGAATTCTATGAGCCCATTGTTAAATGTGTTTGAGATTGACTATGGTAAGATCTTTAAGCCACAGAAATTGGCCAATACTACAAATCAACTGCCCCATGGCCTCACTCCCCAACACCACCATCCCTCTTTGGAGACCTGGTTGTTAAACATGTGCCAGCACACCACTGGACACAAACAATAGTACTTTTAAAGCTCCTAAGGAGTTTCCAAAATGCAACTGCAACACCTACTCTCCAGTTCATTGGACTCACCCAGGACAGCTAACAAGGAGATGATGATGGACAACGACCAAACCAAGGAACAGAGAGTCTACAATTGCAAGTAAGATAATTCCATCCATCTGTCCCATGGGATCTAAGCCCCCTCTCAATTTGAGGCAGAATGGGTATCACCATCCCAGAATCCTCAAGATTGGGGAATGAACAATGGACTAGAATAGACTTAAGGTTATTCTACTATAGACTTATTGTTGATACTAACAATGGGAGAACTTTTATCATTGATGTAGAGGCAGTGGCCACCAGAGGTTCTGAGGGGAGGGAATGGCAAAAATAGGTGTAATATGGGAGCATTTTGGGGACACTGGAATTGTCTTGAATGACATTGCAATGACAGATACAGGCCATTATATATCTTGTCATACTTAAAAAATTGTGCAGAAGAGAGTTTAAACTATTATGTAAACTATAATCCACACTTAGTGGCAATGATCCAATATGTGTTCACCAATTGTAACAAATGTACCACACTAATGAAGGCTGTTGTTAATGTGGGAAAGTGTGGGAGGGGGTAGGGAGTGGGGCATATGAGAACCCCCTACATTTTTTATGAACATTTATGTAATCTAAGTGTCTTTTAAAAATTTTTTAAGCCTATTAAAAATAATAATAATAATAGCAAAAAAAAGAACAACTGTGCTATTGTGGGTCAAGGGAGGAAGGTGTTCAGCTGTGACAATAAGAAGAGGCTTTGACAGCAGGATGCAAACTTGTGAATGGGAAGAGAGATTCCAGAGAGAAGGGATTGCAAAGGCTTGGTGGTGGAAAGTGCACAACATGCTACAGAAGGGGAGGGCCATGGTTGGTACAATAGCAGCAACTTGGGGGCATGGGGCACAATGGGAACTCATGCTGCGGAGGCAGGTTGGGTAGATTGCAGACGGCCTTGAAAGCCAGTTCAACCCACTTGGACTTTATTCTTTGGGCAATCAGGGGCCAATAGGGAGCTTTAGCTGGGACAGTGACATGGTCTATAATAAACTCTAGGAAGACAGTAGCTTACCAAAATGACAGGTAAAAGTCCTTAATACCTGGCCACCAGCATCTGATTCCAGACTCCCAGAAAGGGCTAATGGCAATATGATTGTGGCTACATGGTTTATACAGGGTAGCTTCGTCACCCACCAGAGCTGCTGGTACCCTGTGTGGGAGTCTACCCCCAGCCTCTGGACCTCTTCTTGGCATTGCATTTGCTCTTAGCCACACCCTCAGAAGACTCACATGGGTCCCTCAAGGAGCTTTATTATTTTTTTTTCCTAACTAAAATATTGAATATAGAGGTGATTAAAAGCATTGGTTTGGGGTTCTATGAGACCTGAGTTTTAATGTCAACTCTACCTTCTGTAGTCCTTATTAATTATTTTATCTTAACTGTTTCTGTAGTACTAGAGAAACCCAGCATAGCTTAAATATTAAGGCATTGTACTGTACCTTATAAAGTTAGAAAAATTCAATATAACTCTTGCTCACCTGCCAGGAGGCACACAGAGCTTCAGATTTAGCATTAACCAGATTTAGTGCCACTGAAAATGTATAACTATGTGCTTCCTTATCTTTGCTCACATCCATCATCTGTACCGTCACATCCATACCAACCCCCATCATTATCACCCCAAGATTACCAGACCCCAGGCACCATGCATATTTTAAGTTTAAAAGCAAAAACGAATTTTTCTTGGATCTCCTTAGAAATGACACCCTGGTAATTAAATTTCTTTGTTTCAACTGGTATAAAATCTGCAAGAAAAACCCTTAATGGGGAGGCTGATTTGAGATTCCAGTCTTCCACCAGTGGATTAACCCTCTTTTCCTTCCTAGCCTAGTCTGCTATGTCTGTTTATTCTACTGCATGGAGAGAATGAAACCAGCCAAGGACCTCCCCGCCCCCTCTTCATTCCCCCCTATGTAAAATGGGGGAAATAGTACCTGGCTTTTTAAATCTGGGAATGATAGAAGTTCCTGGCATGTAGTATGTGTTTCCAATCCCAATTATTGGTCTCCTTCACACATGGAGCAAGCCAGAAACATGGAGGTTATCGGTGCCTCCCTCCCTTCATTCCCTGTACTCATGTCCAACCATTGTTCTCACAGCCTCTGAGCCTCCTAAGTACCCTTCATGTGCATGTGCTCCTCTCCATCTTCAGGCTGCTCTCGTGACCAAAGCCTCTTCAGTCATTATGGAGACCAGATCTGGGGCCATATGGGCAGATGTCTTAAGTTTGGACCTCCAGACACACTCTATACCTCCTCCCTTCTACATACCCAGAAGAAGGACACATGTCATATTGGGGTTTCTACTTGGGTTTGGCTGAAGGGGACCACCTGAGGGAAATTTGGAGTGGGGGAGGAGAGTGAAAGAGGGGTCACCAGGTATGGACCATTAGGGTAGCTGCATCTTTCCCTCAAAGGTACCAGGTCCTTAAAGCACACAGCTCTCTTGTCCTTAGAGTCTGGTCATTTCTCCCAGTGGATCAAAATAGCACCCTGCTTGTACAGCCCAGGAGACTGCATTGTCCCTGCTGATTTCCTTACCCCCTGAAAACCTCATTGTAAACAGCCCTTTATTAAGCTCTCTTTGAATCATACTAGTTTAAGCCCACCATCTCTTTTCCTTCTCTGACCCCTTCCCACCTTCTCTCTGATTCTACCTTTATCCTCTTCCCATGGAACCTCTATGCTATAAACAGAGGGATCTTCCCAAACCTGAAATCATCCACACCACCTGTAATAGTGTTTCGCGTTGAAGTTGTGTTTTAAATTTGGGTCTGGGTGGAGGTCAGGTGCAGCACAATGGGAGACCAAGACAATAATGCACAGGTCCCAGAGACAGAGTGCCAGGACGGGTCTACGGGAAGTGTGATAGTCTTGTGAGGAGGCTCAAATAGCAGGAGGGGAGCACACAGGCAGAGCGAGAAGGACCCGTGGGCTTGTGCCTTTACTGTGGTCCTGGGGTGGACGTGCAAAAAAGGGAAAGGGACTGGAAATCCAAAGGGAATGGAGAAGGTCAACTTATCTTTTGGGACACGCTGTGAGTTTTGGGTGAGATGTGA
This sequence comes from Chaetophractus vellerosus, assembly GCA_004027955.1. Lineage (NCBI taxonomy): Eukaryota > Metazoa > Chordata > Mammalia > Cingulata > Chlamyphoridae > Chaetophractus > Chaetophractus vellerosus. Next base: position 6,419 of record PVKH010041786.1, read on the forward strand.
AGGTGGCTGCTGATGCTGGTTTGTGCTCTGGGGAAGTTTAAGTCCCAAGGTTGGAAAGAAAGCTGCTTATTAACTTGGCAAAAGGCAATGTTGAGGCAAACGGCTTAGCCAAAGTAAGATGGATGCTGCCGCAGCATATTCACATGCACAAGATTTGTCAATTAAGACATCATCCCTTGATGGCTCAGTACCACCCACCTGGCGGCCTGTGCCATTTGGGTGGCTGATATATTTACAGCCAGGGAATAGCATTATCCAGCCAATGCATAAGACACTTGAAGATATTGCTAATTGTAAACATGTCCATAAATAGTAAAACTAAGAGCTGGAAGCATTTATGTAGCCATTTTGCCCCATGCTTCAGTGGATATTTAGGAGGGAAGGTCAGAGCTATTTTAAGGTCTGAGGTATCTGTGCAAACACTTTGGTTATATTGTGAAACACCCCCATCTCTTGAGCCATCTTTCGTAAGTTAATTTTGACTGGTTCCACGTTATTAATACACTTGGAACAGGAGGTATTTCTTATGGCACAGACACCCTCCTTTTTTGGCCAAGACTCTTTATCCAAGACTAACTAGCGGGAAGCTATTTGTTGTGTTAGCCCTTCCTTATCTGGCAAGGAAACAGAGGGCAAACAGGTGGACCTCTCTATGTTGCAAGCTTGCCCCTGCCGTGATTAAAGGCACAATGCTTCACTTGTTAGTAGGGAGCAGTGGCGTGCAAGGCTGCTAAATGTTCCTTGTGGTGTGACTCACAGTGACAAACATACAAGAGAGGAGGCGCCCAGGGGTTAGGCAACCTGTCACTCTAGCCAGGTAGTATTCTGACCGTTCTCCTTCCCATTCCTCAAGACAGTGTCTGGGTTTATTAGCTGGCTCGAGCGTGGGGGTCGCTTTGATTTGTTAGGGAGACAGGAGCGGCATGGTGGGTAAGCCCTGGGGGTGTCTTGGATGGTGTCATCTCCATCAGTGAACTCGTGGGCTGGGGCAATGTTGTCTGAGGCAAGGCAGTGATCACAGGGGGCAATCTGGGGGTGCGTTTTCCTCCTGAGGAGCACCCACAAAGGATGGGGAGCTTTGTCATGGGCTTTTAAAAACCATTCATTGTGATACCTCTGCATGATTCCCTCCACAAGGAGACTAGGTTTTGTCCACACGTATGCTAATTGGCGTTGATTTTTTGTTGAGTCTCTTTTGTAATCAAAGCCCTTGTCTTAGATGAGTATGTCCAGCAGGCTGGGGTAGAGGACAGAGTGAGCCCTGCAGTTTCGATTTGATTATGCTTGTGAGGCCATCGGTGCTGTATGAAAATCTTATTTAAGTGATGCCTGATTTGAGAATCATGTATGCGTTGGTGTCCACGGACCCATTTGACATTTAGTTTAGGTCGTTTTGGGTCATCAGCCATGCTCAGTGGCAATACTGGGCACAGGAGTTTGAGGAGCGGCAGCCAGCAATGTGCTGTATCCCAACCCTGGGTACAGTTTTAGAGTTAGCTGTTAATTGCTTGAGCATTCCTGGCCCTGCACACTGAGACCTGGTGAATCTGTAAGTAATCCCATGGCCCATGCAGCCAGCAAAAGCACTAAAACCCAGAGCCAGGGTGAACACTGACATTGTGCCAGTGAGTGAGGACCAACTTCTGCGGCTGCTACCTGAATGACAACAGCTGGACTTGGTGTAGTTTCTCCCTTGCTGAGAGATTGCATAAATGCCTTCTCTCAGGGCTTACACTATGTTGTGTTTGCCAGCCTGGAATTTGTGCCTTGCATGGGTCATAGGTACTCACAGCAGGTAAGAGGAGGTCATTTTTGTGATGTGACTGGCATCCACCAGACATTGCTTCTCTTCACCTCTAAGCAGACCATGCCACTGCTTGTGGAGTGATAATCTCTACTTTCAGATGGCTCTGGCAGTGATGGCAAGTGATCTTATGTAATTAACATGGTAGTGGAAGAAGGGTTTATTATACAAACATATACACACACACACTCATGGAATGTGACCCCACCTATGGGATGCCAACAATTGGTTTTGGAGCACAATTCACCAGACTTTAGTAACTATTTTTGACCCGTGATGGCCCTAAAGGCATTACTTTTTCATGTGCCCACTCCACCAGGGCAGAAGAGTCCCTGAGGCCCAACTGCTGTGGACCCAGACTGCCAGTAGACAGGCAAAGCTTCAGGGGGGGAGGGGTTGCTGAGTGGGCAGTCTCTGCTGTGTAAGAATGAATTTTAAGTAGTTTATTGGCAGTGTGTTTGGGAACAGTGACTCTGGCTTGGTGAGTCAAACATATGCGGAAATGGGTGCAACTGAGCTGTTTCCAAATGTGGAGCCCCTCAAAAGGTCCGTCCTAGTATGAGATAATTATTATGTTTATATTAGCCTGACCTCTGCCATCTTTAGCCATTGCCCAAGAATCAGTGAAGATTCAGAAACCGGACAAATGGCAGCTCAGTTCATCTTAGAGGACTAACTGGACTGCTTTCAGCTCTGTCAACTGTGCAGACCTCAAACAGTCTTCTTGGACAAGTGGGGTATTTGAGGTTGGGTGATATGCTTTGGCCCTTCAATGAGCTGCATTGCATACAATGATAGCATTGCATACAATGATAGCATTGCCATTGGGTGAGATATACCAACCTCCTTTCCATTGTAGACAGTTGGTCCCAGGATCTCCCCACTAGGCTAGAAAAGGGGCAATGGGGGCACCACCAGCAGTCTCTAAATGCATGGGCAGCTGGGCATGGGGGAGCCATATTCTCTTGTGATTTGGAAATCCTCTCTCCCATAGGTGCCATTTCTATTTTTACCATTGAGACTTGAGTGGTAGTTCTGAGCTTCTTCTGGGAATTATCCCTCACTCACAGCATCACGGGAATCTGCATGTGCAGTCTGACCAGTTGTGGTTCTGCAAGCACCTCTGTCTCTAGAAGAGACCAAAACCAGTATCTGCCCTTTATAATGGGGTTTATCAGGTGGCAGACAAAGGGAGTCCCTCAATCCAAAACATATTGGGAGCCATTTTTGCCATACTTAGTCCAAAGACTCCAAGAGGCACACAGAAGTAGCCAAGTCCTCTTATCTAAAATCCATTCCCTGTGGGACAAGAGGCATGGCTTTGGAAATGGCCTCTTGTGCCAATTCTAAGGCATACTGCTGGAGCTCTCCTCAATGGAAAACAGTAGATGTACATGTGATTTTGTCTGTAGGTAGCAATGAGAGAGAGAGAGAGATGTGGGATATGTTATCTTCAGAATACAAATAGGCCTAATACATGTTGTGCATGTCTTTGTGTCTGAGGTGGGCTTGTGTTTGATGTTGGTAGGAATCTGTCTTACCTTATATTACCAAATGATACTTTGGAGTTTGACAGAGTTTGATGGCATTTTTTGGAGTGTGGTGTTGCTCAACCTCATTCCTGTAAATGATGTGTGAGTGTGGCTAGGTCCTCTTGGAGGCCCTCTTCTAGCGTTGTCCCTTAAATGAATGTTACTATATAGTACCAGTATTAAGTGGTTTTTAAAAGACCACATGTTAAGCTCTTGGCATCAGCAGTTTAGGTATTGGCACTGAGTAAAACATGTTGGCCAGGGCAATCACAGCAAAGCAATTGTCCGTGCTCCTATGCATATCTTTTACTAATTAGATGATGTTAAGAATAGGAGCTTTGATGGGAAGGACTTATATAATAAGGTTAGTATAATTGATAGGCAATCACCTCCATTTGTTGACGTTTTAATAAATGGCTGAATAGGGATTGTATTAGTCAGCCAAAGGTGCTGATGCAAAATACCAGAATTCTGTTGGCTTTTATAAAGGGTATTTATTTGGGGTAGACACTTACAGTTACCAGGCCATAAAGCATAAGTTACTTCCCTCACCAAAGTCTGTTGCCATGTTTTGGAATAAAATGGCTGCCAATATTCAGCCTTCGACTTCCTCTTAAGGCTCCATAGTCCCAGCTTCTTCCAATATGAGCTGTAGGCTGGGATAAATCTTGTCTTTCTCCCAGGGCTTGTTCCTCTCCTGGCTCAGATGCTCTGTTCTCTCCACAAGGTCAGCTCTAGACTGTCAGGCTCTCTCTCTTCTGTCGTGTCTATGGAGCCATCTCTATTCCTCTCTGTTCTTCTCCAGTGTTCACTTACCCGGGCTCCAGCATCCAAAACTCCAACTCCTCTGCCATGTAGCTTTCTCTGTGAGCCCCTGCTCACCAAACATAATCCAATATCTATTTTTAGAATTCATAAATATTACCAAACTGGCTACAGGGCTATTGCATGGAAGATAGTGTACATAAAGATTCCCAGAGGGGTTGTGGGAACATGGCCGACAGGTTAGACATATAATTCTTAGCTCTCACTAAGACAACAAAGAAAAAGCCAGCGGCTGCCGTGGGAACCTGCTTTGGGGCACAGCAAACCAGGACACTGCTTACCAACTCCCAGAAGAGTGAGGGTCAGAGACATGAAGAAG
>PVKH010041787.1:0-10898 GCA_004027955.1 Chaetophractus vellerosus
TTGTAACAGGGATTCTTGGCGAGGCTAAGATTAAAATTTCTCTTTCACCTTCTCTTTGAGTCCGGGCATTTTCTAGAATGTGGCTCCTCTAGAAAGTGGAGAAGAGCACGCTGGGACCCCTTCATCCCTCAGAGCCCTCTTAATTGTGTTTGCCTTTGGTCATGTCACAGGGCACGCCTGGGTGAGGCCCTCAACACAGACAGCGCGCAGGCCGAGTCTTTCTCGGTGCCCCTCAGAAGCTGCTTTTCCCGAGCTGCAATTTGGCCTGAGTTATCAGCTTAGATTGTGGAGCCCGTGATCACCTAGTGCCACAGTGATGCGCTGCCAGATATGCCAAGCCCCTGCCCAATCCTCCCCTCCGACCTTAGGATCTCACCCCAGGGGTTTCCAGCAGGTCCTTAGGGCTTCATTCCTTCTTGCTTTTGTTGAAGCAGGATCCAGGGATTCCCATATGAAACCGAGCACCTTGCTCACTTTCTCGCCCTCTCCTTTGACAGAGGAATGCGATGACAAGCAGCCGCTGACCAGCAAAGAGGAAGAAGAGAGGCGCATTGCAGAAATGGGGCGCCCCATCCTGGGAGAGCACACTAAGCTGGAAGTGATCATTGAAGAGTCCTATGAGTTCAAGGTATGCATACCAACACTGCCCACGGGCAGGCCAGGCCCCCTGGGAACCAGGGCTGTTCGTAGTGTTGGCCTCTGCTCCGAGAACCATCTGGAAGGAGAGTCCAGTGTAGTTTCAGGAGCTGGCTCACGAATTAAGAGCAGAAATGGAATTAAGGAGTTAGTAGGGAAGCAAGGGGACCCATAAACCAAACGGCTTCAGAACAAGGGCCCTGCAGGTAGCATCCATCACTGCACAAGGGCAAAGATGTCCCCAAAGGGAGGGCTTTGTCTAAGGGGAGAGCAAGGAAGAAGCAAAGGTCAGATTGTATATATGGTAATAGAAGAAAACAATTTTTAAAAAGCTATGGAACTACACTACACAAAGAATGAACCCTAAGTTAAACCATGCACTAGTACGATTAATTAATAGTACAATTATAAAAATGTGCTGTTATCAACTGTAAGAAATGTTCCAGACCGACGCCAGGTGTTAATAATAGGGTGGTATATGAGAATCCTATAGTTTATGCATGATGGTTCTGTAAACCCACAGATTCTCTAGTAAAGAAAAAATGGAAAACAATAGATTCTGAGTTCTCCAGATGATGAACGACATCATGTTCCAGAAGTGGAACATGTGGGCATTTGGATGAGCTTGAGACTTTGAGGTGAAGCTTGCTGCCCATCTCGTGCACCCTGCACCCCACCTACCTTGTATTCCCTAAGACCTGAGAAGCCCCTGGGTGGAGCCACACTTAGACCCTGAGTGGAATTCCACGGTGGGGTCTGAAAGGAACTGCCCCTCTCCTGCTTTCCAGAGTTACAAACCCAAAGCACCGTAGTATTTTCACCACCTATTTTTCAAAAACCGACTCTACTTATGCTGGAAAAACCAAAGTGAGGATGCTAAAAGTGAGAATCAGGTCACCAACTAAGAAACCTTCAGTATTTATCTATATTTTTCATAGAAGTGGCCTCTTTTCCTTTAGCTGGACCCATTAATTATTTTTTTAATCTAGTTCACAAATTGAGGTTCCTGATAGGAGACAGGTGGAAAGAAAATGTCTTTATAATTTAAGTGGAATTTTAAAAAGATAAAAACGCAATTGGACATTCCCCTTCAGGCCACTGAGAATGTATCTGTTCCTTTCATTTATGCCCCTGGAAAGAGAGAGCAGGGTAAACGCTGGGAGCCGTGCTTTCTCGGCAGGCCCCGACCCTCGGAGCCCAGGCATTGTTTGACCCGGAACCTGGCTCCCCGCACACACGACTGGCACATACCCGCGTTCTCTTTCCTCCCAGAGGTACAGGTCTCAGCCTGGCCGTTTCTGCAGACCTGTCTGTCGAGCTCCTGGTCATGTGGGCCTGACCTCATGGTCCACATTCATCCTCTCACCTGGAACCAGAGGGCCTGCCGCCACGTGCCGCAGCAGAGGTTCTGGCATTTCCAGAGTGAACGGGAACCCCAGCCCCCCAGGCTCTCATGGAGAATTGTGTGTTCTCTCCCCTCGTGGGCTAACCCCCAAGCTTCCCCGTCTATCGAAGAACATGCTTGGTAACTTCTTTCTAGGAGCTTTGGGCTGGGTAGAGCAGGGCACAGTCTCCCAGGCAGCAAAGCCTCCTTGGGTCAAAGGATCTGAAAGGCTCCCTAGTCTCTTTGCCTCAGTTAAATTCTGGAGGCATTATCCTCCTCCAATACCTTTCGTAGACATTTCCTCGTGTCTCCTCAAAGTTCATCAATATATTACAGTTAGCACCTAAAGGACACCCTGAGGGCATGTTTCTGAAGTGCCCTCAGGTATCAATTTTTGTACCGTTATTTTAAGAAATATCACTTTCTAGAATAACACTATTTTAGAGAGCTTGCTTACAGCTCCTAGAATCGTTTTAGAGATCCGAACCTGGGCGCACCTCACAGAGCTCCACTGAGTTCTTGTCTGCTACATTGGGAATAAGGGCCTGGCTTTGCCAACCCATTGCTGAGGGTGAGGTTCGAACAATCACTTCTAAGTCCAGTGCAGTGAAGGACTGCACTTAGGCATTTAGGTTTGAGGATACTTCCAGGTAATTATAGATGGCAAAGTAAAAGTGCAGGTATCTGAACTTCACATCTTCCCATAAATTGAGGGCATGCATACACAAATTAAGTCCTAGGAGGAGCCCTGGATCGACTGTAGTACCCCAGGGATAATATGACCTAAAATTTAAAATCTATATATGTATATAAAGTTATGTATGTACATATATAAATTTTAAGTTTTATCTTAAAACTCTGTTCTTTAGCAGCTATTTCTGGGAGATAGTCTGTTAGAGCAGTTGATCATTCAACTGTTTATCTCCCATGTGATAGGATTCTCTGCCCTGACTTTAGCATAAAGAGTTCTTGAGAAGATGTGACTGAGTCAAGAGAGAAAAGACAGATGCTTGTCATCTGCTCCAAGTTATGGTGGCCAAGATCTGTGACTGGTGCAACGCTAGAACTATAGACATAAAGCTGGAAGCTAAAGGGTCACCATCCTAAGGACGTATAATTTCGGATTTTAGAAGGACAGAGCAGGCCAGTTGGAGATGAGTCCTTCCACGTTTATCTTCTCACCATGTCAAATCAGATCAAATGGCTTCCCTGAAACTAACATATTGGACATCCTGACTTTAGCTTTGGCCTTCAACACATGCCGCCAGATCACATTTTCCTTGCCCCTGGTTAGCTGATTATGTGCTCTCTCTCAAACCAGAGTCATTTCAGGAACACTGCATTAAACATGTACGCATTTTGACCTAAGGTAAATAATACGTCTTTTCTGCCTCTTTGCAATTAGTGGGAATTCGAGGATGCCCTGACAGTAAGTGTGGGTGCTTGGTAGACTAGTCCATGTGGTAGTGCCTCTGGGAAGAGCAGCCCTGATGTCCTGGAAGCCGCCCTTCTCCCTATAGTTGCTCTGATCTGTGGTAGTGCTTCGGGTGCATCTGCTTACGTAGCTTTCTTGTGAACGCTTAGCTGCTCCTGTTGTCACATTACTGACATTTAGAAACCTGCAGAGTACTAATTGTGCAAAGCCAAATGCTTAAAAAGCTCTAAAAAAAAAAAAGTAAGGGACGTGCAGAGTGGTGGAAGTAAAAGGGGAAATTCAGTGCAAGGTAAATGGCCACGTGCCCCAGCCCACAAGCATTGACATTTTCTTGTCTTGTCTTTTCTTGTTTGCTACAGAAGTAGGATGAGAGTGGAATTCTCTAACAGCCATGAGCTGAAAACTCCATTTACTGATGGCCATGCAGCAACCTCGAGGCTCTGCTCCCTTGCTGTGTTTGATCGATAAACAAAAGGGGAATAATAACAGTTTGGGGTTTCATAACCTGCCTGCCACTTCCGGTTATTCTCAGATACGCAATGCCGAGCAGGGCAGCTATTAATCCAGTTGTAGACAGCGCACGATAGAGGAGCAAGTCCATAAAGCATTCAAGGGGAACAGATGGGCTTTTGCAACATCCGCTCTTCTAGGCATTGAGGCTCTTCTTCATTGGTCATTAAACAGCAGTGGAGGCTTGGATTTGGTACTAAGAAGTTTCCATTTCAGACTGTTTCAAACTAAGGACTGGGCTTGCTTGCATAATCATAACAGTATTTGAAGTCAATCCTGTTGTTCTGAGCCTAACATCTGCTATACTATATATAACTCTGGGGCTTCAAAATCAACAAGGTTTCAGATTTCCCGAGGCCTTAACAAACCCAGCAGTTATTACCTTATTCTTTTCAACCTTTCTAGAGTACTGTGGACAAACTAATTAAGAAGACCAACCTAGCGCTTGTCGTTGGGACTAACAGCTGGAGAGAGCAGTTCATTGAAGCTATCACTGTCAGCGCTGGTGAGTGCTTTTCTCTGCATGTTATAAATTAAAATGGCCTGTTCTGAGCTTAGTTTTACTACTGTGACCACTTGGCCTGTGGCAATTCACCAGAGGACTTCGGTGGTAAAATTACAAGAGAAAGAGAGATACTTGTTGCATATATGCACTGTTTGGAGATGAACTTAATCTAGGTGAAGCAAATGTCTTCAGACATGACATTCTTCTCCATCTATATTGTCTATCTTTCTGGCAAGATACATTTAAAGCCTCTTGTGTCTCTAACTCACAAGACTTTTTCTGGAAAATTCCCTAAAAGCTGCACAGGGTGCTCAATTGAAGGTCAGAAAGGAAGCAGCAAAATTATGGGTGGAAAAGAATGACATTTAGACACTTTACCACTACCATCTGCATCATTTTACACTCTCTTCAACAACATTTAACAAATAAGCGTTTGCACTGGCTCTGGAAATGGAAATAGAATCACATTCTGTTTATTCCTGTACGAGGAAAGTGCAGAGTTTTATTTAGGAAAATCCCACAAAATGAAGTGCTTTTCAAACTCACCAAGTCAGAGACCTGATGGAATTAAACACAAAAACAAGTGTCCCCTTCCTGCATTGTCAACCTTTATCCACTTTCTGTGTGATTATATTAAGACAGAGAAAAATCCCTCTCCACAATTCACGAAGGCAGCACTATCGTGGGATTTTTTCCCACCTCTTCTGCTCAGTCTACACAGGTTCTTTCTTTTTAAAGATCCCCATAGGCTCATCTTCTGCTGTTGCAGCTAATGAACAAAACTAGAGATTTCTAAATAGTGATTCCCAAACCGTAAAATATAGAAACAGCATCACTAGCGCTTGGGCCTTGACTTCTAGCGCAACCCCCTCTTTCCAATCTGCCACAGGATAATTTATCAGCTTTCCCAAGTGCTGTGGGCACAGAGGGTGGTTAAAAAAAAATTGCATCTGTTTATTATTAGTGGTGTTTATAACCATGCTCTGGTTTCTTGCATAATTGAGTATACAATGGAAATTTATGAACATTAATGGTGTGTGATTGCTTAGGAGAGTGGGCTTGGAATTTACACTTCAGCTCTAGCAGGGGGAGAGAGAAACTCTCATTATGGCTTTTGTTTCTCTGTAAATCTAAGATTAGCACCTGAGGCATGAGCTATATACTCCTTCACAGACAGAAAAACAAAAAGGACCAAAAGGACCAAGATGCCTTGAATAAGAAACTGCTGATGAGACCAAGAACAGAAAAGATTAAAAAGGCACTAAATCATTTTGTGGGCGTTGACATATCAGAATTGAAACAGCAAAGGCAACAGAAGCCTTAGTGAACCCTTCCTAATAGTTCCAGGCTTCCTTTGGCTGCACATGCATGAGTGTCTGTAAAACTGCCGTGCGCTAGTCACCATTCATTCATTTTTCTATGTGTCAGTCATTGTTCTTGGTGCTAGGGACACAGCAGTGAAAAAAAGGGACATTACTCCTGCCCGAGGGTACTTATCTTCTAATGGAGGAGAAAGCAAGTAAGAAAAATAAGAAAAATAGCACATGTGTGTGATGGTGACCCTTATCATGGAGAACAGTGAAGCTGTGCAGGGAGACAGGAAGTGTGTGCAGAGGCTGCAGGTCACCGAGGTGACTCCATCAGTAGCCACCTTAGTGCGGAATTTGCTTTTCTAGAAATGGAATGGTTTCTGCTGGTCCATTCACACGGTTTTATAACCCTCAGGGACCATGGCAAACATTTATGGCAGTGGAAAAGGATCGCTTTGAGCCTTTAGGCAAATTAGGCCACTAGCAAGGTCAAGGTCATGTAGTTGATCCTGGTCAAAACAGGTATACAGAGAAACAACTAAAGATGTTAGTATTTATTTACGTCAAAGGGGGTGGATTTTGGTTTGCAAGCCTTTCATGAATGTTGCATTGAATTTAAACCTCTCAAAATCCAAAGAGGTAGGTATTGTGACTGTCCTCACCTTAAATAGGAAGAAATTGAGACTCAGCAAGGCTACGTGGCTTTGGAACCCTGACCTACTGAATACTAACTAGTCCAACGTGTGGTCTAATGCCCCCAAGAAAGAGAAATTTCAAAGTGAGGAGAACTCCTCCCCTCCTCCGAGTCACTGAGTGACACTGGCCCTGTCACCTCTCCTCAGGCTACAGTTTTTTCATTTTCATCATGTGACAGGTCAAGCCCAAATCCTTTGAACTGTTCATGAATGAGACACAAAACCTCTCATGCATTTTATGTACAATATATTTCTTTTGTTTCTAAATGACTGGGAATTAAGACAATTGCTTAGAAATTTGCAGGCTGCTGGGTAAATTGGCCTTATTTACCATTTTGAGATGTAAAATATCAGAAAGCTAAACACTGATTTTATGGGCACCAAATTTCACAAAGGGCTGTTAGGAAGCTCAGTATTTGTCATTATGATGAAATTTATGTTTCTAATGTATGTTAATTCTCCCAGGTTGGTAAATGGACAATAAAATTTGGAAAGCAGCATATATTGAAAGCAGAATTTTATTGGATTTTGAGATTTCATGGCTGAATAGTTGACTTTGAGGAAGATTTACCTCATTAAAAATATTAAATTGCTTTTAAAGGGCTGTACTGAGGGATTTTTCCCTGTGCAATTTGCACTGGAGCTCAACATATGAAGGTTGATTTTCTTTAATTTTTGTTGTCTCTTTCTTAGAGCTTAATTCATAGTCCCTTAGAGAGGATGCCATTTAATTCCCAAAAGAACAAAGGAAAGTGTTTGTTTTCCTCTGTGCAGCCACAGGCTTCTCTACCTAGTAATTTGTGACATTCTTTCAAGAAAGTCAACACATTGTCCTTTCTTTCACCTGATCATTTTAAAAGTCCACCATTTAGGATTTTTCTGAGATGCTTTTACTTTTGACATAGACACTGTATATTGACAGAGTATTAGCATCCTCATAATGAAGGAACACAAGAAAGTGGGGGGAGGGTTTGCACAGAATCCTTAGTTTGGGTTCTGTCTCTTACCATGACAAAGTGTGTAATCTTCAAGGAATTTTAATTTCATCATCAGTAAAGTGAGAGAATTGGACTAAGCAAACGCTAAGATACCATCCAAGTTTGACCTTTGGGAGCTCTGCTGATGGCCGTCATAGTCCCATGGCACCACTGACGGCATTGTGATTAAGGGCCCCTCTGATGTTGGCAATGGAAAAGCATGCCCTCCCCACCCACCTGACTTGCCCAAGTGAAATAATCAGCACAATGATAGCATATAGTCCACATCTACTCACTTAGAATGCAAGGGAGGAGATGACAGTCTTCAAAGTTTATCCTCTAAAGAAGACTGAGATAATGAATCGAAAGTGCCTAATTTTCTTCCTCTTCTGTAATTGGAGCTCAGAAATGCCTATGGAATCTTCCACAGGAAAGGGCAGACACTCCACTCAGAGGCCAGGCTGGTTGTGCACTCGCTACGCTTGACAGTAAATTACCATCAGACACCCGACTTCAACCAATAAAAAGGCGGGAGGGTATGGTCACCAATATGGAGACCAGTTCAGTTTGGGGGAATGCTTCTGTCATCAGTCCTTCATCCATGCATGTTATGTGAATTAATAAGTGCTCTCAATTAAATTGAATTTTTTAGATGCATATCTGTCAACTCAGTGCCCCTGGCAACAATTCATTTGAAAATACTATCTTCCCAAGGACTGATCTACTCCAAAAAGATCTCAATAATAAATAATAAAATCGATGCCTCACATTAGTTCTGAGGGATTGCCTTGCAATCTGGTCTAAGCAGGAATCTTCCCAAGCATCTTCTCTGTGATCAGACATCATTACTGAGGGGACATGTTCATCGCTTAATGTGTTAACTCTGGATCATTCAAAAATCACATTTAAGCAATTTAAGGGAAAAAAAACTGTTAGGTCACGTTTGACATAGCCTAAGTGTGACTGAAAGACACACCAAAACAGAAACCAAACAAACAAAAAAAGGAGGCCAGTGTAATAGGAATTGGGTGTTCTCATTTTGCTATATTTCTTGTGAGGCTAGAAAGGTATTTTTTCTAAAACCGTATCATAAGCTGACTGTGGCTCATGAAAAAAGATGCTGGTTTCATGAAAAAAGTAATCAGGTCTGTCTTCCTTTAAGTCAGATAAAAACCTATGTGTGAAATTGTGGTCCACGTTTTGCTTAAACAATATTTTGATCCCTCACAGCCATACTCTGAGGTAAATATTGTTTGTCCTAAGCTTACAACTGAGGGTCCTCGAGCCCAGAGCAGTCACACAACTTGCTCAGGGTCACACAACTAGGAAGTGGCCAACTGGAATATGAAACATTGTCTTGGTGAGCCCAACGCCAGTAAGCTTTCTTCAACCCTGGATGTACCTCCTACAACCTAATTCAGGTCTCAAGTGACCAGATCGCAGATAAGATAATGCAGGACAAAAGGGATGAATCTGATGAGTCCTTATTGTCATTTACACATGATGAAGTTAAGGGTTTGGAAATGAATGTGCAAGCCTTGGACAGAGGTGCAGAGGAATCAGAAAGAAGAGAACCAATCATGCAAAGTAGGCAGAAGCAGTCACTGAATTTCCTAGAAATCCCAGGTTTAATCCCATCATGAGGAACCCAGTGTGACCTTGGAATTGTATTTTTATCTGCTGTAACAAAGTGTCAAGTCTTCTGAAACAAATAAAACAGAATCAACACCTAGTCCTCTCTCCAAGTTCTTGGACTTTCCCTATGATAGTAGGTTTTTCTTGCTTAGAATCTTTGGGATATTTGAACTAATAGGAATAAAGTTTGACTAGCAATCATTTTAAACTAACAAGAGAGAGGAATACCTTGGCTACCATCCGACTTGGCTCTCTCTCCATTTTTCAATAAATGGCTAAAATATTCACATTCATTTTGACAGAGGGTGCCTATAACATGGATGGCATTCAAAAAATCCCAAGTTCAGATGGATGAAGGGCTTCAAACTAGTTGTGTTGCTCTAGAGAAGTCTTCTTCCCTCACCTGTGAAATGAGGGGATTGGACTCAATGTTCTTTATGAGTTGTCTTTGGACACTTCATTTGGAGGAATAGAATATCAGCTTGCTGTCCATGGTACTGCTATTTGAAATTTAGGACTGATTTTAATCAAGATGGAATATCTGCCTTAGAGTACGTGCTAGTTAAATTGGGTAATTACAGCAGCTTGGCCAGAGCTCATGTAAGACATCTGGTGCTTAAAACACACTGTCTTATGGACATGTTAACTCAGCTCAGTAGCTGCTTTTCCTTACTCTGAATTAGATATCAGAAAGTGATCTTCTTTAAATTCTTATCAGAGTCCTTTCAAAACTGCCCTCACTGGATTATAATTTGGTTATCACTTTAATTTTTACCTTTAAAGTACACCATTTGAAAAGTATGATTTTATCTTTTGTAAAATCTTAGCAGTTTTTATCCGTGTTGTCACTCACTACACTTTAAAGAACACATGACAAATTCTTACTTTAGCGTAGTTTAAAGAAAAGAGATTTCTTGACCCAGAAAATTCATTTTTATCATCTCTTCAATTAGAAAATCATGATGTAATCCAATATTTTGTTATTTGCTTTGGTTGTCAGAAACCTTAGTCAATTCTTTGACCAAAATTCACCCAACTCAAATGTCTGAAAGCATCCTTTCTGTTTTCTTTGGACATTTTTTCTTCAATTTTATTTTAAGTATCTTATGTTCTGTTAATAGGTGCAGATCTCTTCAAGTCCTCTTAGAAATAGGAAGAATCTAAAATAAAATATTAAAAAAAAGAAACCGCAAATCTCTCTTGTTCACCATTGCTTCACCAGCACCTAGGACAGTGCCTGTCAATGATAAATATTTGTTGACAAATGAATTATTGTGTGAATCAGTGTTTTCTAACTCATATGTAACTGGACTAAAAGCCTGTTTTCACTGTGCATACTGCCATTTCTTATCTAGAAAATCTGTATAAAGACACACATACACACATGCCATTTTTGAGACAAATGTAATCCATATGTACATGACATGCAGGGACACATATGCATGTATTTGCATGCATAAGATATTTATTTATACATGTGAAAACTGGATCTACAAATCCATATTAATATGGCATTTTCCATCAGTTTTCTTAGTGGAATTTTATTGTTATTTAGCTAATACTTATGATCCTAACTGAGAAATAGGAAGAGCAAAGGACGTGAGAAAGAGAACAAAAGTTACAGAGAGAAAAAATTTTATGGGAGATATTTTGGGGCCATACTGGTCAGTAGGCAAAGCAAATCTAGGATGTCTATCAACTTAGAAATGTCAGTGGTAGCACCATAAAATGTTGGGTCAGGTAACTTCAACTCCCAGTCTCATAACAAAACAGGCCAGGTACACAGGGGTGGGAGCACAAGAGGATGGGGG
>PVKH010041788.1:0-10898 GCA_004027955.1 Chaetophractus vellerosus
TTCTCAAGGCGGTCTGCCCGCTAGGAGAGGTCCCCAGGAATCGAACCCAGGGCCTCCCATGTGGTATGCTGGCGCCCTATCCACTGGGCTATCGAGCCGGCCCCTACAATCAATTCTTGTTAGGTCATTTTTTCTCCCAAAATTTTAAAGATGGTTTCAGTACTGCACTGTATTAAAAAATTGTCTTTGTGTATTTGTAACGAGTATGGATTGCTTTAAAATATTAGAAGTTCAAAAAATGCCACGTTTATTCATTCCATGGCTATATTTTTTACAACCATTACCTCTATTTGATTCATTTTCAAAACCATCTTTTTTTTATGATGTCTTGTTCTCATCACCTTAAGGTTTTTATTTCTCCTTTCATCTTTTATTTTCCTAATACTTCATCTTACTTTTAACATTTTAAACATATGTATTTTAGTTTCCCTTACAGATTTCTCCATTATCTATAGTTCCTTTTGTGTGTGAACTATATCTTATTGTATATATCAACCACCTCTCTTGATACTGGATTTCCATATTTAGTTAGTAAATTTGTCTGTGAGCTTCTTTTTGCAAGGAACCATCACTTGAGAGTATCTATAGGGAAGCTTCTTGGCTGACTTTGCCAGAATCCTGTGGAATTCACTGATTCTGTACCTTTGTTTCTTTTTGTTTGTTTGTTTTGCGGTCCTGGGGTGGAGGATTGCATTCAGGACTTCATATGTGGGAAGCCAATGCTCAACCACTGAGCCACATAGGCCTCCCTGAGGTTTTTTTTTTTTTTTTCATTTGTTTTGCTTGTTGTTTGTTTTTATTTTTTCAGGAGACACTGGGAACCAAACCCAGTACCTCCCACATGGGAGGCAGGCATTCAACTGCTTGAGACACATCGGCTCCTATACCTGTTTTTATATATTTATTGGCTGTAAGCTTCTGCACCTCAAGTTACTGAAAGAATTTTGGCCCACACCTGTGAGTGGCTGTGATAGTTTGAAGCTGTATGTACCCCAGAAAAACATGTTCTTAAACTTAATCCATTCCTGTGGGTATGAACCCATTGTAAGTAGGATCTTTTGATGAGGCTACCTCAATCAGGATGGGTCTTAATCTTATTACTGTAGGCCTTATAAGTGGAATGAAATTCAGAAACAGAGAAAGAAAGCTAAGGAAGCGAGAAACTGAAACCAACAAAACTCAGAAAAGAAGGGAGAAACATGCAGAGGCTACCATTTGCCTTGCCATGTGACAGAGGAGCCAAGGATCACCAACAGCTGGTCTTAGGGACGAAAATATTGCCTTGATGATGCCTTGATTTGGACATTTCCCTGGCCTCAAAACTATGAGCCAAGAAAGTCCCATTGTTCAACCCAACCCATTTCATGGTATTTGCTTTGAGAAGCCTAGAAAACTGAAACAGTGGCACAGGCCATCTTGGCCCAGAACACATGCTGCCTCCCAGGTTGTGTACCCCCATATTCCAAGGGGAGTTTTTCCAGCAGGACTTCCCAGCTCCCATCTTTAAAATGGGGTTCTGAGGCCCCAACAGCAGCATTCACTTGAGTACTGCAATCTAAACCTCCGGTCACATATTTAGTTATTCCCATGGATATGGGAATAATTGTAACTTTATATCCCTGCTGCAGGTGTTCTCTTCTTCATATCACCTGGAGATTTCCTTTTCTTTCTTTTAAGTTTGGCTTTTATAAACGACTTTTTAAACAAAATACATTAACTTACATTTTATTGCATGTTGGAGTTGTGATGGGAGGAAGTGGTTTCTATGAATTGGCTTATTCTGTCATTTTGATGAGAATACTCTTTATTTTTCTAAATCAAATAAATCTAATAATTAGAACTCCATTCACCAAGGTAATAGTAGATTCTCTTGGAGCCCTGAACCCATCCCCTGGGCCCACCCTGAAAGACATCTGTAGGCAGTTCCAGCTTCCTTTGTCTCTATATCTGAGAGCATCTCTGGTCATGTGAACAGCTTGTGGGGCAAGCTGGATGTGCTACAGAAGTTTCATGCTCAGGAGTGACCCACAGAGAGGGAGAAGAGTCAGTGAATAAACACCGCCAATTTTTTGTCCTCTGTTGTGTTCTACACAGTCTTTCTGAGAGTCCCTAATGAGATTAATAACTTGCTCATTACTGTCCCTTCATTGTGTTTTCTGGCTTTCCCATTTCACTCTCCTTCCCCCTACTTCTTCACTTTGCTTCCTGGAATCACCTCCAAAATAAACTACTTTCCCCCAAATCCAGATTTAGGGGATACCTAAAGACACTAGTCTAAAATTAATTATTTTGGGGGCTCAATATCTTCATAGAATTGTATAGGAGTGATAGGAACTTATAAATAGCTTCAAACAAGACTTCTTAGTCCATGTTCACTACTCTACTGACTGTCCAGAAGCTACTGTTTAGTGTCGGTGCTCCACTCTAGGTGGCTTCATCGAAATAAGCCTTGCAGCCTTGCTCGCTCTGCTTCCTGCTTAGACTAGGGTAATAACTTTGTCAGTGGTGGAAGAGGCTCTCCTAGCAGCTTTACTTCTTCCATGTCAAGCTCAGCTGTGGGAGACCCTGTTTAGGCTCCAAAGGCTCTAGCACTCAGTGCCTTCTGCTCTCCCAGTGTGCACCTTACTCCCAGCAAAGGGATCTGATCACCCTGCCTGAGTCTAAGGCCCATCTCTGGACAAGGGTCTGGAAAACTCTTTTGGCCAGTCATATCTATTGCAGCATATAACTGGGACTTGTAATTGTCAAGTGGAAAACAAGCAGTTAGTGAGAGAAAAAGGGAGATTTTGATACCAGAAGAGAAAAAGAATACAGAACAGACAGAAACAACATGTCCCCTAGATTTCACCTCTTGGCTGCCCTACATACATACCAAAATACACTTATACTCATCATCTCAAACATGCTCCATTTAGCAAAATGCAACTATTATGTATATGCTTGGAAATGTACTCCCAAAAGGGAAAAAAACACAAAAACACAAAGACTCATCCAGTTCCAAGTCCTGGATCTCTGGGTGATTAATTCTACTTGGTTATGTGCAGGTTTATCTGCTCACGGTGTGGCAACCTATGCTTTAATGATACATTTAACCACCTAACACAGCCAAGAAATAAGGACAGAGAGCAAAAAGAACAACTGCAAAAAAAAAAATTCTGTTTTGGAAAGAAAAGAAGGGAAAAAATACATGGTCGCTGTCCCCAGCATACGTGGCCTCTCTCTGGCATGGCAGTGGGTTCTTGTTTAGCTAGCTTAGCTTCTCCCACCTCTTCTCCTTGGGAGGATCGCCCTGGGCATCTTCTATGACTACATCTGAGAGGAGCCTTAGGGAACATTTCCTTGGTGGGTGCCTGGCAATATTTCTAAGGCATATTAAGTATTTGCCTAAATGTTTATTGTATGAGTGTCTAAATAAATATCAAAGCGTGGTAGAACCTGAGAGGCTTATTGGCCTGAATTACTGAACTTGCTAACTTACTGCTACCACTTCTGAGTCACAGGAATACCCCTAGGGAGAACTACAACACTGCATTTAGGGGGTTTTGATTTAATAGATTCCTGTAAAACCAATCTGAGCTAAAAGTACTGATTTATTCTACTGATTGTCAAATATTCTTGCTTTTTGCAACATATTGAGTGGGTTCATGGAATGCTCACCAAGCTGCTGGGGCTTGCCAATTAAAGCCCACATTGAAATGTTATAAAAAAGAACAGTTTATCGTAATCACAGATACTGTATGTAACATAGCAATTTGCTTCTTCAAAGCTAATTACAAAAGTTGTTTCAAATAATCAGGACCTTATTCAGCAGCTCAAGAATGAGAACAGCTGTATAAATACTCACTACCACCGCAATGGCAAGAGAGTAGGGTGGGAAAAAATAGGTTAGTTAAAAGTTCAAACAAAGAGTGAAAAAACAAAATGGAAATGAATTCCCATAGCTCTTTTCAGTGACTGAAGTGAACATTCAAGGATGTAATGTTCCAGATTTTCAACATAATATTGAAAGATACTTTTGACATGACAACAGATTCTATTAGAATTATAAAGCTCTGAGTATCTGTTTAATTAATTGCTTCTAAACTTCCTGGAACTTTTCCCTACTGACAGTAAATTATAGTAGCATATTGAATGATGTTAATTTTCTTTAGAGAAAGGATTTAAAATATGGACCAACAAACCATGTGACATTTAGAATCCAAAAATGTCCCTCAATTGGAATAAATTGTTATTTATAATATAATGTTAATAAACCTATTCTGTTTTTTTGCATGGCCACTTGAAAATATAAGGCAGGCTATTTCACAAGTGACACTTTGTTCCAACGACCTGGCTAAGCATATCCTTAAAAAAAGCCTGTTTCTTGACTGAATGAGCAGCTATACTCCAAGAATATAATTTTGTCACTTTATCATACCCTGAGATAAGGCCCAGTGGCATTGTTCCCAAAAGGAATAATCACAATTTCACAAGTTAGTGGAGCCCTGACAGTCCAGAACGTGAGCCTTCAAGGATTAAGTGTAGCAACAGCACAAATGTTTCAGCAGGGCAGGCTTTTCCACCCACCAAATTGCCAGTCAAAGATTTTAAATATATAGTAAGAATCACTTGATTTATAACCTCTTTTGACCAACCATAAAGCCAGTTTCTACACTTAAAAATAAGTGTTCCTATTGTTCAAAGAAATTTATTTTTTTCCAAAAGAGAAAGTTATTTCGGCAAAAGAAAAATAAGGTTATTTGTTGAGTTAAAAGAGCCCAGTGGAGTTATAAATATCTATGCACACTGCGTAGATAATCTCTACTGAGCTTCACTTCTTTAAGTGTCTCTATACTCATAATAAATCCTGGCCAAGCCTAATTAAATTGGGTAGAGGATCACTAGTATTTTATCTTTTACTGAACTTTTAACAGCTGCTTCATTATTCACTAGAGTGGGTGGAATACACATAAAAATAACAGAGAATAATGCAAATATTTATTACTTTCTTCCTTGTAAAATATTTTTACACAGCAGTTTCTTTTTAGTCTACAAGTAGAATTATCCATAGTTAGTACAATATGGAGCAGAAAGGATATCAATGAATATTTATTGATTTGATTAAAAATTAAGTAGAAGGTTTTGAATCATTTGAATATATATTTTAAATAAAATATTTTTCGACCCAAAATCTTTTTTTTTCATCTGTGGGGGTCATATAATAAACTTATAAGAATTAAGTATATACCTTTCTGAAGAAGGCAAGGCTTACATATCAAGTTATTAAAAAGACATTACAGATCTTTAACTTTTAGCTACTAATTCAGTGCTAAGCTTATATGTAACGTCTTGTATGCCTGATTCTTTTTCGCTTTTCTATAACATTTGGTAACATTGACTGTTTATTTCACATAGTTATATGTCTACTCAGAAATTATCAAATTTATTAAGAAAAGTTAGTTTATTAGCTCTAGTAGCTTTTCCGTGGGTTTTTCAGAATTTTCTATATATGGGATCATATCATCTGCAAAAAGGGAAAGTTTTAAAAATGAGTATATTCCACATAACAGTATATATATTTCCTATCTATATAGATAACTCAGCTTAACCAGCAGCCCTCTTGCTCCAACATGTGGCAACAGACTTTGGTGAGGGAAGTAATTTACTCTTTATGGCTTTGTTACTGTAAGCTTCTACCCCAAATAAATACCCTTTATAAACAAGCCCCCCTCCAAAAAAAAAGGGAAAGTTTTATTTCTTCCTTTCCAGTTTTTTTTTTTTTTTTTTCCTGTGCCTCATAGCTCTGGCTAGAAATTCCAGTAAAATGTTGAGTAACAGTGATGAAAATTGGCAGTCATTGTCTTGTTCCTGATCTTTGAGGGTTAAGTTTTCAAACTTTCAGCACTGGGTATGGTTTTAACTGTGGATTTTTCAGAAATGCCTTTATTGTGTTGCAGATGTTTCCTTCTATTCCTAGTTTGCTAAGCGTTTCTATCTAGAAGAGGTGCTAGATTATGTCAAATGCCTTTTCTGTATCAATTGAGATAATTATGTGTTCCTTTTCCTGCTTCATTCTGCTAATGTGGTATATTACATTAATTGATTTTCTTATGTTGAACCACCCTTGCATACCTGGGATAATCGCCCCTCCCCCCACCCTTGATCATGGTGTATAATTCTTTGAAAGTTTTGTTGGATCCAGTTTGCTAGTATTTTGTATAATTTTTGCATTATATTCATAAGGGATATTGGTCTATAATTTCTTTTCTTGTGGTATCTGGTTCTGGTATTAGGATGATGTTGGCCTCATAGAATGAGTTAGGAAATGTTCCCTTCTCTTCAATTTTTTGGAAGAATTAGAGCAGAATTGGAATTAATTCTTCTGGAATGTTTGGTGAAATTTACCACTGAAGATTACTGGTCCTATTGGGCGGTTTTTGATGACTTTATATGTCTTCCATTGTTATGGTCTGTTAAGAACTTCTATTACTTCTTTAGTCAATATAAATAGTATGTGTTTTAGTTTCCTTGGCTGCTCCAGCAAATACCATGTGTTTTAGTTTGTCAAAAGGTTGCTTATACAAAGTACCAGAAATCTGTTGGCTTTTATAATGGGGATTTATTTGGGGTAAAAGTTTACAGTTCCAAGACCATGAAAAGTCCAACTTAAGGCAATAGATACTTTTTCACCAAAGTCTGCTGCCACATGTTGAAGCAAGATGGTGGGTGATACCTGCCTAGATAGACTCTTTCTTCTCATCTGGGTTTCCTCTCTCTGGCTCAGCTGCTTTGCTTTCTTCCCAATTTCCTGGAAAGATGGCATAAGGGTTTTCCCTTTCTGGGCCTCCTATATCAGTCTTGGCTCTTCTGCTCTCTTCACAAGTTCAGCTGTAAGCTATAAGGCATATAGCAGGGCTGGTTTCCTCTTGAGCTGTGCCCAGCTTTTTGGAGGCTTCATGCTTAAACAATTCTCTCTCTCTCATTGTGCAGAATCAAATATACTGGCTCCCTTTTCCCTCTGTGTCTGTCCATGTGAATCCATTTATATCAGACTCAGCAAGGGGGCAGAGACTCAACCAAAGCTATCCAATCAAAAGTCCCAAAATGATCTTATCAATTAATCTAATCAGAGTCCCTACAGCTGAGTTTATGGAAATCAAAGGGTGCCAAACCCAGAGGAATAGATTAGTTTACAAACATAATCTTTCTCTTTTTGGGATTCATAAAATACTCTCAAACTGCCATACTCTGCAGTGGGTAAATGATGGGAATTTATTAGCTCATGGTTTTGAGGCTGGAAAATGTCCAAATCAAGGTGTCATCAAGGTGATGCTTTCTTCCCAAAGACTGTTGTTCTGGGCTGGCTGCCATTGATCCTTGGTCCTGGGCTCTTCTGTCACATGGCAATGCACATGGTGGCTTCTCTCTTCTCTTCCAGGTTCCATTGATCTTCAATTTCTTGCTTCCTGTAGCTTTCTTTCTGTGTCTGAATTTCATTCCATTTATAAAGTGCTCCAGTAATATCATTAAGGCCCATCCTGATTGAGGTGGATCACAGTTTAACTGAAGTAGCCTCATCAAAACGTCCTGCTTACAATGGGGTCACACCCACAGAAATGGATTAAGTTTAAAGAATATGTTTTTTTGGGTTACATGCAGTTCCATACCACCACAGTGTGTTTCTAGGAATTTGCCCCCATTTCATCTAGGTTATCTAATTTATTAATGTACAGCTGTTCATGGTATCCTCTTATAATCCTTTTTATTTCTGTGGGGTTGGTTTTAATGTCCCCCTTTTTGTTTCTGATTTTAGTTATTTGCATCCTCACTCCTTTTTCTTTGTCAGTCTAGCTAAAGGTTTGTTGATTTTATTGATCTTTTCAGAGAACCTATTATACTTTCATTGTTTCTTTATGAGTTTTTACAAAAACTCTGTTTCATTTATGTCTTCTCTAGTCTTTGTTATTTCCTTCCTTCTGCTTACTATGGGTTTAGTTTGCTCTTCTTTTTCTAGATCCTCCAGTTGTGAGGTTAGGTCTCTGAAGAGCTTTCTTCTTTTTAATACAGGCATTTAGAGCCTTTGCTGCATCCCGTAAGTTTTGTATATTATGTTTTCATTTTCATTCACCTCAAGATATTTCCTGATTTCCCTTGTGATCTCTTCTTTGATCCATTGGTTGTTTAAGAATTTGTCATTTAATATTCATTCTCCCTCTGTTATTGATTTCTAGCTTCATTCCATTGTGGTCAGAAAAGATACATTGTATGGTTTCAATATATTTGAATTTATTGATACTTGTTTTGTGACCTAAGATATGGTCTATCCTGCAGGATGACCCATGTACACTAGAGAATAATGTGTATTCTGCTGCTGTTGGGTGAAGTGTTCTTTATATGTCTGTTTTGTCTAGTTGGTTTAAAGTATTATTCAAGTCTTTTACTTCCTTCCTTATTGATTTCTCCAGATGTATTTCCCTTATGGGAAGTGGTATATTGCCATCTCCTATTATTAATATAGAACTATGTATTCCTCCCTTCAAATTTGCCAATATTTGATTCATATATATTTGGGGCTCTGCCATTAGGTGCATATATATTTATACTTGTTATGTCTTTTTGTTGAATTGACCCCTTTATCAGTATATAGTGACCTTTTCTGTTCCTCAAAACAGTTTGAGTTAAAACTTATTTTATCTGATATTAGTATAGCTACCTTCTTTTGGTTTCTATTTGCATAGTATTGTTTTTTCTATCCTTTCACTTTCAACCTCCTTGTGTCTTTGAATTTAAGGTGAGTCTCTAGTAAACAGCATATAGTTGGGTCATGCTTTTTAATCCATTCTGCCAATATCTGCTTTTTGATTGGAGAGTTTAATCCATTTACATTTAGAGTAAATACTGGGGGAGCCAATGTGGCTCAGTGGTTGAGCACTGGCTTCCCACATACAAGGTCCCTGGTTCAATCCCCAGCCCCAGTACCTCAAAAAACAAACAAAAAAGTTAAGTAACTACTGATAATGCAAGACTTTCTTTTGCCATTTGTTATTTGATCTTTGTAAGTCATAACATTTTTGTCCCTCAATTCTTCTGTTAATGCTGAATGTCATATTTATTTGATTTTTTGGTAATGTACCACTTTGAGTCTCTTCTCATTTCCTTCTGGATAAAAATTTTTCTCATATTCTCTTTGTGGTTACCATGGAACATAACTTTAACATCCTAATTCTATAACAGTCAAATTTGATTTGATACCAGCTTAATTTCAATAGCACACACAAACACGGCTCCCATACCCCTCCACCACCCCCACTTTTTGTTGTACTTATTACAAATTATATTTTTATATACTGTATGTCCAAAATCATATATTTATCATTATTTTTTATGGATTTCCATTTTAAAACCTGTAAGAAGTAAAAAATTGGAGTTACATATGAAAAAACTACATTACTATATAGTACTGACCTTTATAGTTATAGAGATGGTTACCTTTACCGGAGGTTTTTATTTCTTTATGCTGCTTTGATCCACTATTTAGTGTCCTTTCCTTTCAATCTGAAGAATTCTCTTTTGCGCTGTTTTTAGGACAGGTGATAGACTCCTGCTATTTTTGTATATTTGGCAATGTCTTAATCTCTACCTCAGTTTTGAAAGACAGACTATAAAAATTTAATTGGATGTATGATTAAATAGTGAAAAAACATTAATGAATGAATATCCTGTTTTCTAAAATGTTTTCCTTTTTTTATTTCTTTAATAATGTATTTTCATTCAATGGAAAATACAATATTGTGTCAAGTACTGTGGTCAGTATTAAAGTATACCATTGAACAAGAGGGATAAGGTTCCTTAGGATGCTTTATACTGGAGGGGAATACATATATAACAAATAAAGAATAGTGTGATAAGTGCTAGGAAAGCAGAAATATGGGGTGAAATGAGAGTTAGTTACAGGAGATCAGAAATCAACTCTGATTCTGATTAAGAGTTTAATTGGACTTGAAGAGTGAGGAAAGTTAGCTAGGTAAATATGGCAAGGAAACAGAAGCAAGGAAGAGATTTGGCAGTGGAATCAGAAAGTTTGAAGGACTCAGCTTCACCTATCTTATTTTTTTCAATGACTCTTGCTTTTTGGTGTAATAATTCTTTGGAATATTGATACATTTTCATATTTTAAGTATCACATGAAGACTGATGACTTTACAAGGTCAGTTGTGATGCATTATTTTAGGAGGTATGGAAGATACAAAAGATTTGTAAGTATACCTTATAATATTTACAACCTTGCTGGGGAAAAAAAAACCTCAGAAGGTATAGATTATTAAAGAGAGAGAGAGAAAGAGAATGGAAAGTGCTTCCAATAATAAAGGTAATGTTCACTTTCTTTGTGTGTTACCACAATATAAGCATTACACATAATGTAAGCAAAGTGTACTACTCTCAGTAGTCATTTAATATGTTCTGGACACCAATTTCCATATTCGTATGGAAGGAAACATACATTAACTTTTTCTTTCCTGTTGTAGTTCTCTTTTGAAATTGTCTTAAATCTTTAGCAGAGCAATTCACACATACTCAAGGCTAATATTCAGTCAGTATACAATATTATACTTGTTAAAATATTGAAATTCCTCCTTACATCTTATTATGTTCTGCCTACCATCCCAGTCGCTTGAGACTATCCCTAACCACTACCCCCTCCTCAGGATCTAGCAAGTAAATGGTTAACTCCTGGCATGGAGGAAGGGCTCCCTACCTTGCTGGAGCAGTAAGGATCATCCTTTTTTATGGATTCGTCCTCCTGTGGTGTCAGTTGTTAAATATTTTGAATATCACTCCACCTTGTACCAGTACACACCAGTGTACTAATCTGGGGATTCTGAAGGAACAAAAAGGCAAGAGGGAGGAGAGCTTATTTT
>PVKH010041789.1:0-10906 GCA_004027955.1 Chaetophractus vellerosus
TTAACAAGCGTTAACATTTAATTTGCCTTTGGACAAAGGTTCTAATTAAGAGGCAAGTGAGTAAATGTTATTTGAACAGATCTGGGGTAGCTTCCACTCTAGGACTCCTTTTGCATTTACAGTAATGAGTGACTCTTCTGTGGTCTTTACTCAAATCCTTGGGTAAGATGCACCCCAAATTCTTATCACCTCTGCACCCAGACCCAACTCCAAAACTTCTTTCATCAGTTCAGCAAGACACTCATGTTCTTCTTGGGTCTGTCCTCCCAATGCCAGAATTTTGACTGTACTTTCAGGCAGAAAGTCAACGTATTCATAGGTTTCACCTCAGATGGTTTTCTTCTTTTATTGCTCTCATTACTGGGCTGCTTATTGCCCATTTCTAAAAATTTTGTTACCCATATTTCATCCAGTTTTCTGTTTTCTCATGGTGGTGGGGCAACTCTGACACCAGTTAATCCTTCATGACCAGAAGTGGAAGTTTAGAAAATTAATTTTCAATCAATTCAGAATCTTTAAGAGAATAAGAAATAATTTGCCACTCTTCAATTAAAAATTTTGGAAAATATAAGTTGCTACTAAAACAAGGCAAGACAAGCACAAGAAATTAAACTTATATGCCAATGTCATAATGAAATAGAATAAAAATTTCTAAAAAAACTATTATATGTCCAAATTCATTAATGGTAGACTATGCATGCACAAGATCCATTTATTCCAATATTTTAATAATGATCTGTATTAGAAAAAATACAGAATAGAAGAAAAAATTAATTATAATTGATACAAAACAGCATTTCTGTCAATTACTATTTAAAATGATTTAAAAATCTAGGGGAAAATATAAACTGAAAAATCTTCTTAATAAGAAAATTATCAGAAGCATATGGAACAAAACCACCTGGTAAATAAGGGAATGTTGAATTAGTCACATTACATTTAGAAATGAGAATAAAAATTCCTGCTAACACCACATATGCATTCAACATTGTACTGGAGGTTCCAGTTAGATATATAAATCATGGAATATATAGTAGAGTCATACCTCAGGGATATTGCAGGCTCAGTTTCAGACCACAAAAATAAAGCAAATAGCATAATAAAACAAGTCACATGAATTTTTTGTTTCCCAGTGCATATAAACATTGTAGTTATACTGTACTGTAGTATTTTAAGTGTGCAAAAGCATTATGTCTAAACAAAAATGTATATACCCAATCAAAAACACTTTATTGCATTTATAAATACATATTATTGTGTATATAGATTACATATATAAATATGAAATATAAAATATTTAATGTAATTTAAAAATGTAAACTGTATTACAAATATATGTGTAATATGTATATATATAGCTTTTGTATACATATTTACATATTTATAATTATTAAAAATATTTGTATGTATGCTATATGCAATAGATATGTTTTTATATACTATATATTTTTGATATATTATAGATATTTATATATTATATATAATACAAATATATTTAAAATAAAAATAAATTTTAATTTTTTCCCAATAAAAATATGACAACAATGAAGTTTGCAACATCAATTGACTTTTCCTTTCAAGGGAGATTTCCCTGTAGCATACAAGGTTATTTTATAGTTCACAGTAGAGCTTTTTTTCCAAAATTGAAGTCAATCCTTTCAAACCACCCTGCCACTGTTTTGTCATCTAGTTTTATGTAATATTCTAAATCTTTGTTGTCATTTAAACAACATTCACAGCAATTTCACCAGGAGTAGATTCCATCTCAAGAAACCACTATCTTTGCTCATCCATAAGAAGCTATTCTTCATCTTGTTAAAGTTTTCTCATGAGATTGTAGCAATTCAGTCACATCTAC
Organism: Chaetophractus vellerosus; assembly: GCA_004027955.1. Lineage (NCBI taxonomy): Eukaryota > Metazoa > Chordata > Mammalia > Cingulata > Chlamyphoridae > Chaetophractus > Chaetophractus vellerosus. Next base: position 1,859 of record PVKH010041789.1, read on the forward strand.
AGGCTACACTTCTCATTCTAATTCTCTTTCTATTTCTACCTCATCTGCAATTATTTCTCTGCTGAAGTCTTGAAACACTTCAAAGTCATCCATGCTCATGGATGGAATGAATTTATTTCAAATTCCTGTGATTGTTGATATTTTGGCCTCCTCATATGAATTATGAATGTTCTTAATGGCCTCTAGAATGGTGAAGCCTTTCCAGAATGCTCTTAATTTTCTTTGCCATCAAAGGAATCACTATCTAGGTCAGCCATAGCCTTATGAAATATATTTCTTAAATAATGAGACTTGGAAGCCCAAATAACTCCTTAATCCATGGGCTGCAGAATGGATGTTGTGTTAGCAGACATGAAAACAACATTCAACTCATTGTACATCTCCATCAGAGCTCTTGGATAACCAGGTGCATTGTCAATCAGCAGTAATATTTGAAAAGAATCTTTTTTTTTTTCTGAGAAGTAGGTCTCAACATTGGACTTAAAATATTCAGTAAAATATGTTGTAAACAGATGTGCTGTTCATCCAGGCTTTGTTGTTCCATTTATAAAGCATAGGCAGAGTAGATTTACCATAATTCTTAAGGGCCCTAGGATTATTGTAGTGCTAAATGAGCATTGACTTCATTGTAAAGTCATCAGCTGCATTAGCGCCCAAGAATAGAGTCAGCCTGTCCTTTGATGCCAGATACTGTCTTCTCTCTACCTACAAAAGTCCTAGATTTCATTTTCTTCACATATAAGGCAATTTAGCCTACATTGAAAATCTATTGTTTATTGTAGCCACCTTCATAAATTATCTTAGCTAAATGTTCCAGATAACTTGCTGCAGCTTTTACATCAGCACCTGCTGCTTCACCTTGCACTCTTATGTTATAGAGTTGGCTTCTTTCCTTAAATTTCATGAACCAACCTTTGCTAGATTAGAACTTTCTTCTGCATCTTCCACGTCTCTCTCAGCCTTCATAGAATTGAAGAGTTAGTGACTTGCTGTGGATTAGGTTTTGGCTCAAGGGAATGTTGTGGCTGGTCATTTCTTGTCAGATTAATCTATAATTCAATGCAACTGTAATAAAATATATCTAAAGAACTTTCAAGGAACTTGACATACTGGTTCAAAATTTTTTTGGAAGAGCAAAAATCTTAAAATAACCAAGATAAAGTTGAAGAACAAAAGGTAGGGATATTAGCCTTAACATATATCAATAATACTTACAGGACTGTAATCACAGTAGAATTATAATGGTAAAAATCTATTAATAAGGCAGGGGGGGAGAGACAGAGAGAGAAATTGACAGCTGACCAGTGTTACACAATACATTTAGAAACAAATCACATTTATATGGAAACTTGATGTACAAAAGATCTGGCATTGCAGATCTATGGGAAAAAGAGATACTTGTCCATAAACTTTGATAGAAACATGATTGTGTAGAAATTAATAAAATTCTCTCACTCTGTCAAACCATAAACCCACATATATCAAATGACATATAAGTGTATTAAAGTATAAGATAATATCAATATTGCATCAGGAGAAAGAATAATTTCCCAAACATTACTCAGGTATAAGGAAAAGATATATAAAATTTAAAACATTAAAATTTAAACTTTGTTTCTTCAAACTCTACTATATTAATTCAAGTCAAATATATAAGTGACAAAGTGTGAGAATTCAATATATATAAAAGACCTTAAGGATGAGAAAAAAAAACACCCTAGAAAATCTGATAAATATATAAAATGTAATGTGATACAGGAAACATGAATGGAAAATGAATATATGTAAAATTACTAATGTAAAATTCATTAGTAATTGGTGAAATGCAAATTAAAACCACAAGGACATTTTACATCCTACCAACCAGAGCAGCAAAAATTAAGAAATTCTGAAAACAATAAATTTGTCTAGGATGAGGAACTTACTCAATACTGATGTGCATTATAATTGGAAAACTTATTTTAAAAATAATTGGCAAATCTAATAAAATTGTAGGTGAGCATCTTGTTTGACCCAGCAAATCTACCCCATTATCTGTACCCTAGAATAACTCTAGAACTTGTACATAAAATGATGCATCCAAGAATATTCATACTATCATTGTATTAAAAAAAGAACAATAGAGAATACAATAGAGCAATGAAATACAATCTTAGGTTAACGATGGGTATACATTTTTGGTGTGAATAAGAATTCAGTTTTGTATATTGAAAATCTGCAAGATCTATGATACAAAAATTAGATATTTTATTAGGTCAATTATGTATATAAATCTGAGCTTGGAGGGTAGTTCCAGGCTAGTGAAATTTATCTAGATTTGATATTCCTACAAATGATAATCAAAGTAAAAATTATAGTTATGATAACCTTGACAGAGGGTTTAGAGAAGGAAAGAAATGAAGTCATGATCAGAGTGTTCAAGAAAGATTAAAAGTATTTTCATGAAATCCAGTAGAAGAAATAAGGATGTTCAAACATTAAGTGAAAAATATGGTTGTGTTATTTAACAGCATGAGAGTCACTGGTGACCATTTTGATCCACAGTTCTGTGAAGGAGAGGCTAGAATGTGACTAGAAAGGGATAAAATAGAAGCTGTATGTGTACAAATAATTGAAGATGACTGAGTATGGAAAGAAACAGAGAAAAAAGGCTAGTAGCATCTAAAGAACAGCAAGCCTCTCCTAAATATGCCTTCTATTCCCTTGCCTATTTCTCACTTCTTAGTACTCTCTTGGCTACACTAAAATTCCCTGCCTAATCTGTGCCCACTCTAGTGTCTGGATGTGTCTAAATAAAAACACACTTTTAACTCTTAATCACTAGGCCCAGGTGGACACTTAGTGTCCCTCGGAATTAATCATACAGTGTCCTAGTCCATTCATTCATTCATACTCAATATAAAAGTATGGTAAAATTCATTTTCTCTGCAAGGTAGTTTTTCTTGTACCTAAATAGTGAAAACAATGCTTGAGGGAGTGTGAAGTATTACATCTGCCATCTTCTTTAAGGTAGGAAAACAAATCATTCTGTGCTTCTCCCCACTCTTTTTCTCTGTATTGTGAACTCGATATGCCTTGGTCTCTTGAATATCAGCTCTGTCTTCCTAACTCAGGGAACCTGCCTTGCTTGCCTAGGTCCCTGCTGTCTGCACTGTGGCCTTGAAACTCTTTCGAAACAAAAAACTGAGGTAAGAGTGGGGTACATCTCCTTTGTTTCCCAACATTCAAGGATCTTTGTCCTCCATTCCTTCATGTCCAGTGTCTTACAAACCATTGTCTCATATAGTTTCTCTGTTTTGTGAGTGTTTCAAGTGGGAAGGTAAACCTAGACTCTGTTACTCCATCTTGACCAGAAGTGGAGGTGAAGGACACATGGGTTTTTAGGCATAGAATCTCACCACTTCTGAAAACCGCATTAGCAAACCACTAACACATTATTTAAAAGTTGAGGATAAGTCAGTCTACCAGATGATAGACTAGAATAACTACTGAGATAAAACAAACAAAAAACTCATCCTCTGAATATTCCTTAAAGGCTCTGGAATCTCTGTAAATTCTTAGCTAAGGGAGATCACTATCGGTGGACAGGATCCTTACCAGTTCCCTCCAGCAAATGGAAAATGGCTTTCTCTTGTACAAACAGTTCTCTACAGTTAAAGAGCTACCAAAATCATGAAGAAAAGTTTGATACAAAATAATATCCTTCCCTCCTGTTTATAAACTTTCTCTCTCACTACTTAAGTGAAAAGAAGGTTCAAAAGCCATCAGAAGTTGTTAACTTGTCTGAGTGAAAATTGAATTCAGGGAGTGAAATTCTGCCATTAGCTACCTTCAGTTCACCCTCATACCCTTATACTCTTGTTCTCTCTCTCACTGTCATTCTCCCTCTGTACTGTGTGTCTCTCTCTCCCACTTTGTTCACTGAAGTTACAGACAGCAAGGAATGTGGCCACATTATGGTCTTGGCTCATGTCATTTCAGCTTAGTGATGGAAGAGGAAAAGGCTGTAATCCAAGAATACATTTATAAAATCTCCTGGCATGGGTTGCATACCACCTGTAGTCCAGAAGGATCCATGAAACTGAAATATATTTGTCACAGTGGAAAGGATCAGGGCCAGGAGATCATAGAGTACGGTGTCACCTGTTCCAACAGGTATGAAGAGTCACATCGTAGAAATAATCAATAGCTGTTTCAAAATGTACTGGCCAACATAAATGCCATCTACTAATGAAAACCTTTTTTAAAGCCTGAGAAATCATGTATCTTCCCCTTTATACTGCATAATGTAACATACACATTTTTATTGTATTCTATCATGTTATTTTCTTGTTGGTATTTTACTTTACTACAATGGATTGTGAGAATGCTCATGGCTTGAATTCTGCCACATGTATCTTTGTATTTCCAAAAGCTTGGGGAATACATAAAATGTTCTTGTTATTGCATTGAAAATATGTATTTAAACTGCAGCTTGCTGCAATATTTTTGGAGTGTTAAAAGACAAAGCATGCTGCAATATAGGTAAGATATTGAAATTTCCTTATCTTGGACTCAAATCTTTGAACTATTCTCAAAATATACAAAATTAATGTTTTTCTGTTGACAATCCAAGAATAACTATTGCCTTTCTAAATTTAATACAGTCTATTATGAAATAACGTTCATTAAAATGTTAAAAAGAAAAAAAAACACAAAATAACCAGAAGCCTTATATAACCAAAAGAGAAATTTACATAAATGTGTATGTGTGTTTGTATATGTGTGTGTTTGAGTCCATTTGCATGGGTGTATGAAATCAATCCTAAGAAAGCCAACTATATTTAATCAGTAATTTAATACAGGTTCATTGTTGTACAATAAATCCATGTCAATGACCTATATATTATTTATATATATTACAGCCATACACACATACATGCTTACATACATATATTACATATTCATATTATTTACATACAATGTACTTTACAAAGATGATTTTGCATGTGTGTGTAGAATGAAGACTTTGACACTTTACGATGTCCATAACATCTATGAATGTTGAAGTTATATTCACTGTGCATTAATAGATAAAAATATAGTCAATATATATATATGTATAATAATGGTTAATACACAAAAATGTATTTTAATTAGCTTTAGTTTCCTCATTTTTAAAGGGAATTCATTTAAATTGGGCTAACATTTATTGAGACATGGACATATAATAGGATGTAAAACTTGATTCTACATGAAATGATAAAAATTTGAAAATGCTTCAGAATTATAATACTGTCCAGAATGGAATTCATGTAGTAGGTTCTGTATTTGGACATGAGCATGGGATGAGCAAGTTAATATTCTGCAATTTTGTTTTTCAATCATTTGCTTTCTTGCTTTCTTCTTTTTTTAATACTTTTAAACTTGGCAAAATTTTATTTATCACAGCTAGCTCAAAACTTTAGTAGGAGATTTGTAATCCCTTTATTAGTTCTGAAAAGTAATTAGTTCATAATAAAAATGTATACCATTTATTTTAAAGTAAGGGCAAAGGTGAGTCCCATACTGTAAGAACTAATAAACAGTTTCTCTAGTGAAACTTTTGGTTATGATTTACACATTTTAAATATTGTTATGATGAGCAGTCTTCAATGAGTGAATGAGTCTATATTGCCTCATCATTTTCAGCTATTTTCAGTAATGAATTCATTTTAAAAATGTTATTTAACCTTGATCAGTAGGTTGAAATGATTACTTTACTTCAGATGTGTGTTTTTTTTACCACTTATAGGTGCAATTTTTTTCTTAAAAGCTTCTTCCAAGGAGTTTCTCTTTTTTAATGCTCAGCTTAGGTAAATAATACTTTGCAATCAGCTTAGCATAAGATGCATTTGCTGCTAAAATAATTGATGTATATCAACATTATACATAAAACATCATGATTTCCCAAAAGCAATACTGCATTTTAGAGATTTTTAAAAAAGGAAAATAGCACGTTCTTCTTTTCAAACAATACTCTTAAATTATAGAAATGGACTCACTATATATTATATAACTAATATATTTCAATATGTGTTCTAATGACTTACCAGAATTATTTTAACAAGTATAAATATATTTTACCAATTAAATGCTCCAGAAATTTTAGATATGTATATTATAATTAGTAGTAATAATATCAACATCATTTATTTCTTAGTCATCACTCCATGTTTGTTCTTATTCTGGTAAATAAAATATTTTAAAGTCTTTGGTATTTAGATATTACTTCCTAAATTAATTTATTTTAATAAAGAAAATATACTTTACATAATACCTTTAATCTCGTTTATCAGAACACAGTATTCCTACTGCTTAAGATCTTCCCTAATATAATTAACTGCCAGAATAAGACTGTGTGTTTTATCTCAAATGTATGACAGGGCAAATATGAGAATATTCTCTCATGAACTGTAATAAATGTATAATGTTAATATAAGGTGTTAATTATCTGGTTGATTGGGAGAAACTATGCAAAATGTAAGATACTGGCTATAGTTAATAGTAATATTTTGACAATGCTTTTTCATAGTTTGTAACAACTGTTTTACAGCAATGCAAGGTGTTGGTGGTGGGGAAATATGTGGGACCCCTGTATCATGATATGCATGTTTGTTTTGTAAGTTCACAAATTTTACTATACATTTATTGTTTATATTGTTTCATATATGAATGATATACTTCAATAAAATTTTATTAAAATACTTTAAGAGTGGATTTCTTTCAAAAATGCTTTTTTTCATAAATGTGCCCAGTGAAATACTTAATCTAAATGTACTGTATAATTGCCAATGTCTTAAATATGTAGTTACATTTAACTAAGACCTTCTTGACAATAATATAAAAATACATGCTAATGTAGATGTAAATTTTTGGTTGATTATTTTAACATACAACTGCCTATTTCTAAAGAGTTCAAATGCATATGTGTTTATATGTGATAGTATATTTGAGCTGATATGATTGAATTAAATTTATTGCTATCACCTGGAAAATTGGTAAATCTTAGTAGGTATCAATTATTATATATCATAATTTTATGAACTCATTGTATACCAGCCTCTATGTCAATGGACTTGCATGTAGTAAATCATGTAATTTTTATGGCAACCTCAGGAGTTAGCCTAGTTTTTATCTTCATTTTAAAATAAGATAAAGACATGGAGATTTTGCCCAAGAACATAGTGTTTTCAAATGCTGGGCCATTGTAAAGACCACTCTCTGAGCTAGAAGGTTATCCTGCATCATATTTTAAAGAGAGGAGGAAAAAAACTAACTTTGAAGAAATACAAATTTTCAGACCAGGGCATTCTAAAACATCTTACTTATAAAAGCTTTGATATCTGGAGTCAGAATGGAGGGCTTCATCTCAAGACTCAAAATGTGTAGGTTTTTTTTGTTTGTTGGTTTTAGAAAACCTGGAACAAGTTATCCAAATTACTTGTATCTCCATTAGCTCATCTCTATTTTCAAGCATGTAATATATGTTTTGTACACACATTCTGAATATGGATGAGTTCGTAAAGTATTTGACAGTATAAAGACTTAAACCTTAGATAGCAGCAGTGGGAGGAGCAGCAGCATTTATTTGTCAACTTTCTTCATTATCCTTAAATTTTCTACCTGGTCAGGGTTAGTAGGGAGAAGAAATTTTTCCACATAAGAAGGTTTAGTAGGGAGAAGTAAATCCTATCCTTTTTATGTGGAATTTCCTTATTGTCTTTAGCTTTTGCTGTTTTTACTTTTATCTATTATTGTTTTCTAAACCATATGGGTACATTCTCTGAAAAATAATTCTACTTAATATTGTTTGTATCTATTTCAAATTTATGGCATTTGAGCCGGTTACTCAATATAATTAAAATAAAATTTCAATGACACGTAGTCCATTCTACCAAGATCGTGTTGTAAGATACCCCAGGGTTCTGTTCCCCCAAAGAATTTTTGAGCAGTTATCCAAAACTGGCATTTTTCTCAAATCTGGAAAACAGTTAAAGTGTGCAATTAACTGGGTGAGTGCTGAATCAAGAATATGAATATTTAAAAATCCTTTATTTTATGCATGATTGTTCTGTAAACCCAAAACTTCTCTAATAAAGAAAAAAAGTAGGAAAAGCAACTGATCCCTCTCCCATCTATGCCCTAGCATGGTGTGGAGCCAGGCTGAGGTCCCATTGGGTGTACCAAGGACTATCATCGAGAAAGCCTATGTTCTTACTAGCTTGCCTGTATGTCAGTACAAATTTGACACTTGGCTCCCTGAAAAACTGAACTAAGAACCTCATCTCGGGCTTGCCCTCACAGGACTTGTCCTACAGGCAGACTTGCAGACAGCTAAATCAGTGTAAAAAACAATTAAGAGAAAGTGATGTGGGGCAAAGGGCAATTTGCTTTAAGACATACAATTTAATACCCAGGAAGGGAAGAAAGTCTATTACATAAAGTGGTTTCAGTCATTCAGATTCCTATAAACAAGGGAATTTCTAAGGCTACAAGTGAGCAGAAGCCCCCAAAAAGATATAGACTCATAAAAGACTGAGGGAACCTTGAACTTCACTTACACCTTGGGCTAATCTACTTGAAACAGGGTTAAGCTGTGAAGGAGAGTACTAGTCAATGCAGAGCCAAGTTATAAAGACTGTGAAACATGCTTTTTTGAATTGATTTGTTTTGTTTTGTTTTGTTTTTAGCTTCTGGTACTCAAGAAAATCTCTGTCATATCACAAGCTAGATACAAAGTTAAGGAAAAGACAGTTCAGGAAGTAAATTCCAGAATTAACACTTTATTTTATTTTATTTTATTTTTAAAGATTTATTTATTTTATTACATATCTCCCCTTCCTCCCGCTGCGGCGACGCGCCGAGATTGGACACTGCGCAGGCGCGGCTTTCCCCGCTTGTGGGCGGTCTCTGCGTCTGTTCATGGCCGGCTTTTCAGTTCGCGGGTGGCTGGCTGCGCTCCATCCACGGGCGACCTGCCCTGCCCGTGGCGGCTCTTGCCATGTCCGTGGCAGCTTCTTGCCCTGC
>PVKH010041790.1:0-10895 GCA_004027955.1 Chaetophractus vellerosus
TACTAGAATAATGAAAATGCTCTAAAATTGACTCAATGAAAGCACAAATATGTGGTTATACTGAATACCATTGATTGTACACTTTGGAGGGATTTATGCTTTATTAATATGTATCAATAAAGTTGATTTGTCTTTTAAAAATATATGAATGTTCAAATTAAAATATAAACCAGATTTTTCTGAAGATTCCAATTTATCTTTGAAATAAAAATGGTACATTCCTCCCCATTGTGCCTAAGGAAGTTCTAGCAAAGAAAGGAGCATGATGTAGTGAAAACATCATCATTTGCATTTGGAGTCAGGCAGCCTAGGGTTCCAATCCTAGCTTCCTCCTTCTTTTAATGTTTTTTTGTAAAGCAAGACAATCTGTCTTAGCTAGTTTTCTCATTGATAAAAAAGAGGTAGTTTTTTAATGTACCTCCTACAGAGGACAGCTGAAAACAAAAAGATATAATTCATCAGTGCCTGAAACATAGTTAGCATCGTGTAAATGTCAGCTAATGTTATTTTTATATTTATTATATTTATTACTATCATTAACCATTATACTACATTGTCCAGAAAACAATAGCTGTCAGCTTCCTGCCTCCGTTAAATCAGATTTAAATGATATGTTTGATCACATAAACAGATGGCTCCATTACACTTACATGTTGATTTGCAAATAGACAGAAGAAAGCAATGGTGAAGGAAGCTCCTCCAGGTGTATATATAAATATTGGGTAAAAGGAGAGAAATATGAATGCATTTTGCAAAAATATGCTTAGTATACCTATTGATTTTATAATACAAACAACACAAGTTAAAGCATGACTGCCTTAGTTTTCTATTACAAACACCATACACTGTTTGGCTTAAACAATTGGAATTTATTTGCCTTATAGTTCAGAGGTTAAAAGTCTAAAATCAAGGTCTCGACAAGCCATGTTTTCTCCTAGTCTATAGCATTCTGGCACTGACTTGCCCTAATCCTTGAGTTCCTTGGCTTGCATCTCTGCCTCCATTACATGGTGATCTGTGTGTCCTTGGTCTTTTCTTGCGGCTTCCTCTGACATGCTGCTTCCAAGTTTCCTCTGCCTTGTAAGGACTCCAGTCATATGGATTATGGCCTACACTGATTCAATTTGGCTTCATCTAAGCAGGAACTTCGAAGATCCTATTCACAAATGAGTCCACACCTTTACTAAAAATAACATCTTCCAAGGTCCTATTTACAAATGTGTTCATACTCTCAGGAACACAGGCTAAGACTTGAACATGTCTTTTGTGGGAGATGTGATTCAATCCTCAACAACAAAAAAATTATGTTAGAGATTGAGAGTCTGCAGAAGATAAGAGGACTGCAGAAACAGTGGGGGTTAAAAATTGTAGTTTGTGGACACATTGTCCCAGAATTTTAAACCATAAGTCCTTCACTTCCACTATTTTGAAAAGGAACTATAAGTCACTTAATTTTTTCTGTGCTAAGTTTCACCTTTAACACAACTAGTTCAGCTTGACTACCTGTCAAAGTTAAAGGAGCATACAAATGTATTAAGTCCAAGGCCATTGGAGCTTTAGAGGATAATGTACAATTTCCAAAGTGAAGAGATCACATCTAAGCCTGGCCTTCTTGAAAAAAATCTGGCTCATGTCCTCCCACATGGATCCACGTCCCAGCCTACATGCCAAGTCCTGGACAAACGTTTTGCAAGCTCTCCCTTACCACAAATAACCTTGAGAAACTACAGATTAAAGACCAATCCCTATAGCTGGGAGAAATGGTGGTTGATACCTAAGCCAGATTCTTCCAGCTGACTCACAAGGTGTAGGTATTTTACTATCTCATCAGGGTTTGTTGGAAGAGAAATTTCTGTCACTTCTCCGTTGCATGGACTAAATGTTAGTACTCATAAAGCAGATGTCTTCAAAACAGTGCCAGTTAGCTTAAATACAAATACTAAATTAGTCATTTATAAAGCAGATTCACATATTTCTCTGATGGACTGCAAGTGTCTGGTTTTGAGCACTAATTCATGTTTTAATGCATTTCTAGTGGCACTCAAATTAGTTTTTAGCCAAATGTTGGGAACTATTTTTAGCTCATTGGACTATTAATTCCAAGTATAAAACATAATACCATGAGAGAATGGATAAAGAATTTGTCCTTTAAATTACACAAGGAAGCAAAAATTCCCTCCAGGAAATTAATACTCTAATTATAAACTTTCTGGTTGAGAAAGTCTTGAAAAGCTTTTTCTCTTCTATGAAGTCAAAAGTCTTTGGATTGGCTTCACTTAATTTTCCCCATTCAGAACATATGGGAATATTCCCACAACATTAGTGCAGCTGGTCCTTTCAAAATCAGGAAGGGAATTTTTTTCTAATGGTACTAAAGTTATAGGAAAAGGAATCCACACTGCTGGCAAAACAGCTGTTCTTATTTCTAAAGGATATGGCAATGGCTAAAGCAACATGTTTTCCTGCTTAAATTACAGTTTTGGGAAAAAGAAAGATCAATCATTGCTTATAAATTGAGTTGTAATAATGTCTGTTCCTTTCTTTCAACTTAGTGCCTATAGAATGTTTCCAAATATTGGGAGGATTTTCACATACCCCAAATACTCACATTTTGACTGGCTTTCTCATTTTTACATCTAGATCACTGACATCTTATAGTAGGAACAGTTTTTTCAGAAGTTACTAACTGCACTGCATTTTCTCTCAATATTTTCAGAGGTACATGACATCAAAAAGTGTTGCTGATGAAGGAAAAGGAGTCACAATGACAAACTGGAAAAGTATGATCGAAGTTTAAAAATTACCCTACATCACAAAAGTCCTCATTGGGAATTTTATGCCCTGGTCTATGTTCTTATGGTCCAGTGGACACAGGACCATAAAAAACCTCAAATGTTCTTTTGACAGCTCTCAGCTTTCCTCCTCAGAAGTGACAAACTGCCTTCAGCAAAATGTTCAAATTCAAAATTTAATCTATAGAAGTAACCCTGCCCCTTTTTTTGGTAGAAAGATACACTTCTTAGTATAGTTGGGTAACAGCTGAAAGGAAAATTGCTTCCCTGGGTTTCATTCAAAATTGGCAAATATTTGATTAAGGAAATATTTTAAAATTCTAGAGTGAAGAATGAAAAGCAAACTCTAGTTTCTATGTGGCAAGTCCTCAATCCCTGGGCAAGAATATAGAGTTACATGAAAATTATAAGTTACCACCTAATTGATATCCTCCGAAGAACACCAAAATGTTTGCTACTCCAAAAGAGAATCCCTTCCCCATCAGTAAATTCCTACGTCAGGTTTATTAGGTATTGGTTTGGCAACAAAAGGGAGGCTATTTTCTTTGTTGAGCCACTTAATTCATATGTCAACTTGCAGTCTAGTAACTAAGTCAGTCTATTAACTAACTCCTTTTTAAGATTATACTATATGCCAGAAACTGAACTCAATGCTTTACCGACATGATTTACCTCAATGCATATAACATTGGTGAAACTACTCTATTTTACAGATAAGAAAGTGAATTTAGATGCTTTTATATTATTTGGAATTTATTTTTAAATTATTCTGCATACACAGTGTGATATATAACTTTAGTATTTAGTTTTATTCTATGACCTAGATTGATTAGTAGTATCTGAGGTAACTAATTGGGAAAATACACTCCAGGGGTGGTTGATCAGCGTTTTGAAAGACTAATCAAAATTCACAATCCAGAGGCTGATACTCTAAATCTTCAACTATCTTTATCTCTGATCAATACCAGTGCTTTTGTTAATTAGCATAATGGAGGATGTTTACACTTACCAAAAAATTGCAAGTGACCAATGGTTTAGGCCATTTCACTAGACTGATTAAGTAAATTGCCCAAAATGGCATGGTTGGGGTTGAAACACAGGTTTTTTGACTCTTACTTTGAACCACTATGTTTAATGCCCTCTCGTCTTATCCTTCAACAACATAGAACAGTGTGTTCGTTTAGTTGAACACTTGATTGTTAAGTGAATGAGATACAGGAAATTAAGGGAAAAGGGGAAAGGTAAGAACCCCCCCCCCCCAAGATTGTCACACAACTTTTTATCTCTGTGAATCAAGATCCTACCCCCTTTTTTCTTCACCCCCACACTTGGCATCTTAGTCTCTAAGTATAGGAGATTCTGCCATCCTTTTTCCTTCATTAGCATTTTTGCCCTCTTGGTTTAGGTCCTCAATGTTTCCCAACACCCATTATAATAGAGTTCCCGTGTTCTCTGTACCAGAGAACCAGGATGCCCATGGACAATTTCTGACCAAACAACTTTTTTGAGAATGTAACCCCTATATATATATATATATATATATATATATATATATACATTTATGATTTTTATCTATGTATTAAATATTTCTATATGCTAATTTAATTCTTGGTTTCACAGGATGATATATGTGATTCTCTTCATTGCCTCTCAGCTCCAAAGGTTGAAAAACACTGGAAAAGAAGATCCTACCTAGATTCCATAGAAAACTGCTAAATCATTTATAAGAATGTGCTAAGAGACGGTAAAGCCAGTTCTTCAAGAATTAGGATATCATTCACCTCCACCTACGGAAAGGCTGGAATTCATCTGGAGTTTCAAGAGCACTGTGAAGAACCTACCTCCTTCCTCCCTGGGGGAGCAAGTGCTTCCTCTTCTCCCTAAGCCAATTGAGAAAGTCTTCAAGGATGCCAGTCAGGTTGATTAAAGTGTATCCCTGGAGTTTGGAGAACTTAAGGATTGATATAGGATGTTGTTGTTAGATCAGCTAAGACAGTAGCAGAAGGGGGGTGGGGGGGGGAGAAAGAGAGAGATAGAGAAAGAGCGCACTACAGAGAGGGGACTGCCCTTGTAGTGACCTGCAATTTCACTGCTGAAAAGGATGAAAGTGAAGACACATGTGCATCAGATGGAAAAGAGCTGGCCTGGAGACATCTTGAAAGGATCACAAGAATCTGAAGGACTAAGGAAACTTCAGGGCCTGCTAAAAGAGGAGAAGGAGGCATCACTCATTGTTCTCATGTGATAGGAATTGCAGTTGCAGATCCTGTGAGGATGAATCTCCAAGAAAACCTCAAGGCCACCTCATGAAAGAAGAGTCAGCATGGACCCACAGGCCCCAAAGCCAGATTAAAAGTGTACTCACCACACCTCCATCTCCAATCCATTCCAACCCTGGTGAGAGAAAGAGGAGAAGGAGGAGAAGACAGGGAGGAAAGGAGAAGAAGCTGGCCTTGCTCACCCTTCTGCGCTCTGGCTTCCCAACCTGAAGAAGATTCAATCTTAGAGAGAGGAACGCTTTAACTTCAAATCAAGGCAACAGTTTTAATTATTGTAGTGACATGGCATTCTTACTCCTAAAATGTTACTGTACATCTCCCTAAAGTCATCAAAAAAGCAATAAGACCAGTTCAAAATTTCATCCAGTGGCAGTAAAAGAAACAGCCCACAGGATGAGTGGAAAATGGGATAAAGAATAAGATTTCTTTGGCTGCATCTTGTCAAATTGAGCACAATCTAATAGTTTTATTATTTTTAATATATATATATATAAAGTATAAATATAAGCTTTAACATTTCCTTTCCATACCCAGTGTCTCCAATTTTAGAGACCATTGTCCCCTTACTGTGTGGTTGGTTTTCTATGCAGGAATGATTAAGTCACTGCCCAATTTAAATTCCTAGATGTGTCCCCATTGCTCATGGTGACATTTAACCTTTGATGCAAGCTCTGTGTGCTTTTCTGGCCTTGTCTCTGCCCACTGCAAGTTCTCTGTGCACGACGTGAAAGGCTTCCTTCTGCACCTCTGCTCATGTCATTCCACTGAATTTCTCTTTTTTTTTCCTACCACATACTCCATTTTTATTTATATTTAAAACATAGCTCAGATGTTCATTTCTCCAGCCTCCCTGCTCCCCCTTTGGCCATTTACCTCACTTCAACAAAGAGGCATTTGCTCACATTACCCTCATGGTCCTCTATATATCCTTCTATAACAGTTGTGTTATACTTCTCATTTATCTGTCTTCCTCACCAGATTGTGAATTCCTGACAATAGGATGTGTTCTTGTTCATTCTCATATCCCCATGAACAGAACCTGATTCTACTAAGACTTTAATAGATAACTCTTAAATGAATGAAAGCTGCAAGGGTAAAATTTGGAGTATAATTATTCTCCTTCGGCTTCTACTACAAAGATAAGCAGTATAGATTTTTTTTTTTTGGTCTGTTTTTTTGTGGGTCTTTTTTCAATTTTGTCTTTTGTATTTTGTTTTTTTCTATTTTGCTTGTCTGATGTTGTTATTGCCATTTTATCATTTTTCATATGACTGACTCAAGTATTAATTTCTTCATGGAACTCAATAAATGCATGATGATTGCTCTGAAGCTGGACTGAAAGGATTCTATTATCAAAATATAACAAGGAAGTTTTCTTGTAATACAGATGATCTGATAAAATTGCCTCTGAAGTCCTAAATCAAGGTATGTTACACATAAGGTAACTAATATTTACAAGGGATTTCTCCCTTGTTTCGGTTGATTTTTAAATTTGTCACTACATCGTCAGTGCCTTGTAAGACAAATTTCACCTATCAAGATTACACGGAGGAGAAAGCCTTGTTTTCAGATAAATGGTTTGTGGATGATTTAGTTTAAGCCATGATATTATATTAGCAGGTTGCTATTCACAGAGCTATTGATTGATATGTTTTTGCTCCTGACAGACTCAAAGCACCAGCCCATTTCGCCTTACCTCTTTCTTTAGCTTCTTTTCACACGTAAGTCTCTGGCACTTTGCACAGTACAAGGACCTGATATAGTGTTGTTTCAGTCCCTGGAAGGTTGTACTGATCACAGGTCTTTGTTGCTCAGTGAATGGGAGATGTGTCACTCCAAAACATTTATAAATTGTTTTAGCAATTTATCTGGAGTACAAGGAAGCCAAGCAGACCATCAGTATTAAAATTCCAAAGAGCAGTGAATATTACTACCAAGGAGTTGATAAAGTCCAACATCTCATAGGGAAAAAGAGCAGATTGGAGTAAATGGCTTCTAATATCCTTCACTGAACTCTGTGACTTTTTTTTTCTGAAGACAGTAGATCTGGTGTGTTTCCCATGATAACCAGGTTTCTTTTTCATCAACTGAATGCATGTCACTTAGCATTCAAAACCAGCAGCTTTTCTTGAACCTTTCTACCATTACCAGTAACAAAAAGGAAGCAAAACAACATAGGTGAGCAAAAAATAGCATGACATAATTGCATCTGAAAAGCAGAAAAAAAATTTTCAAAATGTATAATTAAATCAATTTAAATCATATGACCCTGATGAGCTATGATAGGGATTTGTGTACACAGGCTAGAACCACATCTTAGGCCAGAATTTTGACTTAGGCGTTCATCTTCCTTTCTCTACATCCTCCAAACACCATATTTGGTTCAATGCCCTGCCTCCCATCCTATTTTCCCATCTCTTCAGATATAACAACTTGCTGCTGTGCAGACTCAGTATATTATCTGATAAGACTCAAACAATCAAAGAAGCACATCTTTTAACAGGTTCTCCCCAGTGTCTTCAAAAGTGGGGTACAGGCTGTCCAGGTGTGGCGTAAGATGACCCATGTTGGGTGTGAGGAAAATATGATGACTTCTCTCTATATTTATGTGAATACTGATATTTACTACATGACTGGTACTCTGCCTCACTCAGTTTACATGCCAGGTATACATGTAGCATGTATATACTCTCATATCTTCTGGGAAGAGTGAATGAGTGGCCAATAGGACTCTAACATGACTGCCTGGGCATGGTTAAGTGGATTTATCCATCATATTATCTAGCTTTAACCAAACTAACCTTTTCAAAATGAACAAATGACTCAAAATTTTTCAGGCAAATAAAGAACAGATTGAACATGATAATAATAATGCAAGTCCAAGAGAATATAAGAAAATGGTAAGGCTGACATTTCTTCTGTCCTTTGTACGAGCAGAAAACTACAATAAGGATATAATCACATCTGAAAAACAAGGAGAACAAAAAATGTACAACTATGAAGAAGTTTATGTGAAATGTGAATTTACATCTACTACCATTAACAACTTGACCATAGACTGTGCCTTGAGATTTTATTTTATAATAGTGTGAAGTTGTCACAATGAACAAGATACCTTAAAAATAAACCATCAGAACATGAAGACACAAACTACTCCATAATTTTCAGGCATGTTTTTTAAAAGTCACTTTGGTTTTACAAACTTACTAAACTTCATGATAGATATAAAATCCCCTTTTGAGGTTTCTCATTATGAAATAATTTTCCAAAAGCCATACACTGTCTAGGAAACCCTTGTTCTTCTTTTCCTTGGTAAAAATAGCTGAAAACACACACACATGCAAAATATATAGGCAAAATAATGTGCCTTACTTTATGAATAAATAATTTCAAAAGAAGTATAGAACACATAGTTGAAGAGTAGATGAAATAAGAACTGAAACAATCTATATATGGTAGAATATTATCTATATAGATGGATGAAAGTACAGATATTTTAAATATGACAGCGTACAGTAATTGCTTCATTTTGTTCAAAGTAAAATACACAAGAACAAACTTTCTATGCACTACCAAATGAAAAATGTACCATAAAAGCTAAATTATGCACAGAAAGTGAATCCTTTAATTTTTAAAAAAGGTATTTTTTCACAAAATATATAATAAAACATTATTGAAGCAAGTATTTTGACAGTAATAAAGAAAGAATTAGGAGGAAAAATTACAGACACAGGCCCATACTTATTATCCATTCACTTCATCATTCATAGGCAAGCTATTGCAGCAGAATCAAAGCTAGAAGTGTACAAAGTGCTGCAAGGATACCATTGATATAATTCACTTTCAAATAGACTTTTAAAATACAGTACAGGGAAGTGGATATGGCTCAAGAAATTGGGCTCCTGTCTACCATATGGGAGGTCCAGGTTTCAATTCCCAGGCCTCGTGGTGAAGGCAAGCTGGCAGGTGGCCAGCTGGCCTAAGCAGAGTGAGCCCACACAGAGTGCTGGCCCACGCAGAGAGCTGCAAGATGATGCAACAAAAAGAGACACAGAGGAGAGAAAATAAGAGACACAGCAGACCAGGGAGCTGAGGTAGCACAAGAGATTGAGCAGTCTCTCTCCCACTCCAGAAGGTCCCAGGATTGGTTTTCGGTGCCACCTAAAGAGAAGACAAACAGACAAAGAACACACAGCAAGTGGACAGAGAGAGCAGACAACGGGGCGGGGGTGGGGGGGCAGAGATAAATGATAAATAAATAAATAAATCTTAATAAAAATAAATAAAATAAAATACAGCCCTTACAATACTTTAACAATGACACAGGCAATGAGCAAGAAAATCTGACGCCCAGGTCAGAGATGTATTTGTTATCTTCCGTCAAAGTTTTAAAACAGTTGTTGAACTAAAGAGGAGTGGATGAGTGATGTATTTTTCCTTTACAAGAAGATATATATTCCAAATTTGGTGACTTGTTACATGGGACAGGTGGCACTTGGAAGTATGTACCAAAATTTTTTTTAAATAATGATAATAATCAATAATCTGCCCACTCAATGTAAAACTGATGTTTTAATAATAAGTGATAAAGAAACTACTTTTGGAAAGTGATAAGAGAGTTGTTTAAAATCATAGTTTTTAATTGTTCCTATATTTATATGAGTTTGTTACAGAAAGCTATATCATATAATTTGCCATCTATAAAAATGTTCAAATCTGCATACTTAGAAACTTGGAAACATTCTATAAAATACCTAAGATGCCTCAAAACTGTAAGGTCATCAAAAACAAGTATGATAAACTGTCAGTCTAGAGAACCTGAGTCATGATGACTAACGTAATGTCCTGTGATAGAACAAAAGAGACATGAGGTAAGAACTAAGGAAATATAAATGAAGTATGGACTGTAATAAATAATAGTGAATCAACACTGGTTCATTAGTTGTGACAAATGTACCATACTAGAGTAAGCTGTTAAAATAGGGGAAACTGGGTGAGCTATGTGGAAACTCTCTGTATTACCCATGCAATGTTTCTGCAAATCAGAACCTATTCTAAAATTAAAAGCTTATTTAAAAAAACCTCCTGTAAACAGAATTTTCCCACCTGTTTATAAATAATCCAGGCAAGGGATTGCAGTGGGTTTTGGAATCACATGTTAAAGATAGAAAAAGGCAGCATCTCCCAAGTAATTTGAAAGAAAACTTAATAATGAATATCAAGCAAATAGATATTAACTAGCCAAACTTTAACAAAAACATTTGCATGATTAGTATATGAGGTGAAAATGAGCATCATGATTTAGTAAGTACAATCAATATTGCATTCCTTTCATTTGGAGCTGGTTATCTTTGTGAGGTCTCTCTTTTACCTATGAAAGAAACTTAAAGCAAGTATCAAAATTAAATGAATCAGATCTTCAAATCTATACAAGAAAAAAAAAACCAGTAAAAAAATAATAGAATATTCAACCACATTGCTCACACTAAACTGTTATTATATTAGTGTGAGTAAAAGGACACTCTATAACTATTCCATTAATAAATAATAAATAAAAATGTAGTTTAAAATCATTATACTTGATTTTTATCATACCCATTTTCATTATAATCTCTGATTGTTTTAAAATACATATATAGGGGGCTGGCTGTAGCTCAATTGGTAGAGCGCCGGTTTACTACGTGGGAGGCCCCGGGTTCGGTTCCCGGGGCCTCCTTGAGTGGGCAGACTGCCTTGAGAAGGCAAGCCACCATGGCAGGGCAAAGCCGCCACAGGCAGGGCAAGCTCCTGTGGGGAAGACAAGCCGCCCGCGAGCAGACAAGGC
>PVKH010041791.1:0-10900 GCA_004027955.1 Chaetophractus vellerosus
TATTAATGATTGTTTTCAATAATTTAAAAATATGTTGTTTGAATTAGAATAAAACACTCTTTTGAGCAATGTTGTCACTGATATAATTAAAAAACAACAAAGTTTAGTAAAAAATGTTAAATAATCATTTCACCTTGCATCTTATGCATATAAATGCATAAATCACCATTATGAGTACTAAGGCCATTTATGTGAAAGCAAATTGAAACATGATAGTAAAGACGAAAGTGTTGGTTATATTTTAGTTATTGTATTGTAAATTATTTAGAAAAAATTGACAAGTTAAAAACAGAAAGTAGTGTTTCATATGTTCCTCTATTAGGTATCTGGGCTGGAATAGAAGCTTTATTTGCTACTGATAAAGATAGGATGGTGTCTATATGAGTCATGATCTCCACTGACCTCAGAAATATAATTTTGTTGGAGCAGAACACTGGTGTTTTTATTCTCACATGAAAGAAAATGTGAGCAATGCTTTTGTCAGAAATATAAATTGGATTGCCCACTTCCAACACATGGACATTTTCTGTTTATGGCAAAGCTAATGTAGCCCATTATTGCAACGTGCTACTTGAAATGGACTAACATGTATATCCTTCTACATCTTGGTATCCAAGCACCAGTCATTTTGCAGTTTATTCTTTTAGTGCCCTTTCTGATTCTGTGCTTGGATTTATGGTAAGGTATTCATAAATCATATTGGCATTGCTTTTAGTCACATTTAAGGAAAAATGGTTGAATTTAATCAACAAATGTACATTTTCTTGTTCTATAAATATAACTATAAGACCTATTGAAATTTTAATAGCTTTCTTCAGAGATTTTTAGAAGACTATCATTATTTATACAAATGTATTTGAATCTTCTTGCCCATTAACAGTTGAAATGAAAGGACACTTGAGGAACTTCCAGAAGCTTAGCATACCAATACTAGTACAGCTTCCACTTAGAACTGTCCTCAAATAGTAGAATGACTGCTGCTGCCTATTAGATTTGCTTAACTGTTATTTCTGCTTAGCCAGAGGCACGAATGTAGAAAATCTATAGGGGTTTTGGCTGAAGCTTATCTATTTATTATTTGTGTGAGAATCAAGCAGGCCAGGCATACTGTTTATTTTAATGAAGGCAATATTGAGAAGAGAATTCAGAATAACATTATAAAGCATTATTCACTTACTTTACTCCATGTTTGCAGTTGCAAGTATGGGGCATTACCCCAGCATATAAAATAGCCCTGACTTCAATTCATTTTGGACAAATGCACGCGATTGTGAAACGGCTTCCATTTAGACACCACTCTCACTATGAGGATTTTAGATGTTTGTTGTGGTTGTTGTTCTATTTTTTAACATGAGGCTTCCTTTAAAACAAAGAAATTGCCATCTTTTCTGAATCATATTATACCCAGGACCATATGACAAAAGAAAAAAGAAGAGAAGAGAAGAGAAGAGAAAAAACAAAAACAACAAAACATGCATTTGATTCTGAGGCAAAAAGATTATTGAAGTTCAGAAGTAATCTAAATGGATGGTATATTTGAGTGTGCATTGGAATCAATAGACATTTGCAAACAGGAAAGTGATTTTAATTTCTAAATCCCTTACCTTCTTCCATGTATGCAATGATTGACATGAATCTAGAACCTCCAAACATTTATAAGCTCCATCATTAGCAGAGGGGTGGACGTTAGGGTTAAGCTGAGAAGTAACCAGCAACAATGCTGATTAAGATAAGGTGACCAGTCTTACACTAGGACAGCATGTGGCAGTGGTAACGGCAAAAATACACATGACAAAGAATGGGATGAATTCTGCTAATATATGAAACACCTTATCACTATCTTCATGCCAAGCATTTGCAAAAGTCCAATAATTACTATTCCATTACTATATATAATAGGGTTTGGAATAAATAAGGGTATGCTTCCACATATTCTCCAGCTGGTTAACAATATTTTTAATGAAATACTTTCTCCCAGTCCTTCAAGTTCACTTACTTCTTTGGATATTCCCACAATAGTAAAAAAAAGCACTGTAACTCCATGCCTCTTAGGTCAAGGATTCTGATGATACATTTGACAAGGAAGATTACTATCCATCCATCCAGGTGAAAAATTAGCACTTCCCTTGCCAGATTGTGTTGTAGGTTCTAGGGGTACCGCTATATTCATGAAGTTTAGAATCTAGTGTGGGATATCTGGGAAACACCACAGCTCTTCCAAAGTTATCAACGTTATGATTTTTCATAGTGTGGAAGGATTAAAGACAAAATATCCTATTGAAGGCACCATCCTCTACTATAGCATAGAGTTTACACAAGTAAGAATCCACAGATGGAAAGATGTTCTGGCAAAGCATCTTCCAAATTATGGTCTTTGCACTTCCATTATTTCCTCCTGGAATATTCTTCCCATATAGGTGCCCCTTAACTCCCTTATTTCATTTGGGCCTCATAGCAAATAAACCTTCCTTGACCAAAAAAAAAGAGTACCCAATCATTCCTAGTCTGCCTTATTTTTCTCCATAGTACTCTTACCATCACCTGGCTACCCACTCAATTTCTCATTCATAGTCAAATTTAAACATATACATGGTTATTATCTACCTCCCCACTGGAATATAAGCTTCATAACAACTGCAGCTTTCTGTTTTTGTTCATTATCACCGATGCCTAGTGTTTGACATATAGCTCATGCACAGTAAATATTTGCTGAATGATTGATTGAAACAGCATTCTTAGACTTGACTTTGCATTTGGTGGGTGCAGTATTGTAAAAAGTAGTAATCTTCATTGAAAACAGACTATGGGGTAGGTATTGTATTTGGTACCTTTTACGTATTAAATCACTTAATAATGACAATTTAGCTTTTAAAGGTGAGGAAACTGACACGGAGAGATTGACTAACTTTCCCAAGGAACTAAAGAGCTAGGTAAGGGATTAAAGAAGTTCTTGTTTTTTTAATTCATAATAATTTACCAAGAAACTAGATCAAGGTGTGAGGTTGAAGTTCTGGTCAAAATGCAATACCATCTTTTCAGATTCTCTCTTTATAGTCAGGAATGATTGTAGCATGGCTATGAATGAGGGGAGGTACAGTGGTGAAAGAATATTTTCTATCCCTCAAGAAGCATGACCAGAAAGTTTTAGCTGCCAATCACTTCATAATCAAGCACTGCTGCAGGAGTGACAAGAAAAATTTGCATGAAGGCACAATTAAACTACATAGAACTTCCCAGGAAAGGCTATGGTAATTTAAATACATTCTCATACATTTGTAAATTAGCACCTTAAAAAAATCTGTGAATTTTGTGCTAGTCAAAGGAGTCATGCCATAAGTTTCAAGAATATTTGATAGAAAGTTGAAATTTTTTGACATATATGTTTTATCGTACATTATGGAACAAATGTAGGTGCTACCATTTTAATACACAATATGAATTTACACATGTATTAAATTCCTTTTAAGTCAGCTTTCAGTACCTTTAAACATCCATAGGGCAATCTGTGCTCAAGTTTCCCTTCCAGATGATGGTGGCTTAATGACTGTGTATTTAAAACTTCATATCTCAATGACTGAATATTAAAAACTCTGCTAATCTCGCTACTATGTAAGTACCGAAAATAATTGAAAGCAGGAACTCAAACATGTATTTGCTTACTGATATTCATAGAGGCATTATTCACAAATGGCAAAAGATTGAAGCTACCCAAGTGTCCATCAACCATGAATGGACAAATAAAATGTGGTATACACATACAATGGAATATTATTTAGCTGTAAGAAGGAATGCATTTCTGATAGATGTGACAGCATGGATGAAACTTGAAGATATCTTGTTGATTGAAATAAGCCAGACACAAAAGGACAAATAATGTATGATATCATTGACTTGAAATAGTTAGAATACAAACTAATAGAGTCATAATCTAGAATATAAATTGCCAGGTGATGGGGTGGGGATAGGGAATGGGAAGTTAAGACTTAAGTATAGGGTTACTATTTAGAATGATGGAAATATTTTGGTAATGGATGGTGGTGATGGTAGCAAACATTGCAAATGTAATATATATCTGAATGTGATTAAAAGGGGAAACGTTAAAATGTACATATGGCAAAAGAATATTTTTTTTAATCCATGAAAATACACTACACAGAGAACCCTAAATTAAACCATGGACTATAATTAATAGTACAATTATAAAACAGTGCTATCATCAATTGTAACAAATGTTCCTCACCAATGCAAGGTGTTAATAATAGGGTGGTATGTGGGAATCCTGTATTTTATGCATGATTGCTCTATAAGCCCACAATTTCTCTAATAAATTTTAAAAAACCACAAAACTCTGTGCTATGCAATTCTACTTCCAGCTATATACCCAGGAAAGTGTAAGCAGGGTCTCAAACAGATACTAGTACATCAATGTTTACAGTAGCATTATTCACAATAGCCAAATGTGGAAACATCCCACATGTCTATCAACAAATGAAAGAATAAACAAACTGTGGTATATAAACAAAATGGAATGTAATTTGTCTATAAGAAGAAATGAAGATCTGAGACCGGCTGCAACATGGAAGAATCCTGAAAGCATTCTCAGTGACATAAGCAAGACACATAAGGGCAAATATTGCTTATTTGTTGCTTAGAAGAGGTATCTAGAAATAGCAAATTATCAAAGGCAGAGAGTAGATTAGAGGTTACCTGATGGAGGGTGGGGGGGGGAATGTGGAATATATGTTTGGTGGATGTGGAATGAGTGTATATAAAATTAATAATAAAAGAAGATAAGAGATTTCACATATGAAAATAGAAAACTCTCTGTCACAGTAGTGGAATATTTTAAAAATTAAGTAGAGGAATTATATTTAAACCTGAAGCCTCTCAGGAACTATTAGTATTTTCTCCCTCAGCAACAAATATTTTGAAGTGATGTAATTCTAATTGATTAATGAGGCTAAGACATATAGATTGGGTGGTTTAAGAAGAAAAAAATAGCTTATCTATTAACATAAGATTGCAAAATGTATAAAATTGAATAAATTACTAATCAAAGAACATGCAGAGTCAAGTTAAATTGGGAAAAATAATCTGCAGATTTCATCTATCCTTCTATTTATTTATTTATCAACCGTTTGCTTCATGAGAAATTGAGTTGGATCCTTTTAAGTTATGCAGTCCATGAAACATGATGTTTACTATTGTGGTTGTTGAGTATAGGTTACCTGATAATGCATGAACACAGGATACCGTTGCAGCTAAACTTTTGGGTACTTGTTTTCTGGATTCAAGTATTTTTTCCTCAAATAACATGTCCTCATTAGTAATAATCTGAACTCTCAAACTCTGCAGCAGATGTCTGAGGGGCTCCATGTGGTAGTCTCTTTTCATTGCTATGCTGTCACTGAAACTCCATTCTCTTTGTTTTTCCTGGACTGCAGCTCAATACTCTCAACTAAGGGAGTTTGACAGCCTCTTCTTGGATTTCCTTCACTAACCTATGGTCTGGAATCTGATACAAGGCACTAAGCCTGGGTAATCCCAAGGCTTACTTTGTCCATTCCTTATTTCCTAAGCTGTTATTTTCCTTCATTTCTTGAAGTCCAGTGTTTTGAAAACTGTTGTTTCAATTATTCCATCCATCTGTAGATCATTTTAGGTGGACATGCAAATCTAGTCCCCATTTTTGGTATTCCCTCTTGCTCTTAAGTGGAAATCTTGCTCTGAGAACTTTAGCCTACTTGGCTTTCCATCACAGTTCTCAGTCTTAGAAAACCACTAGACTCTGATTGTTTTCCTTCTGTGCTGTGGCTGAAAAAAAAATTCAGATAGTAACTGGGACAATTCCATAGTAAACTCAGTGTGTTTACCATCTCTCAGTGATAACTGTCTTCAGTTGTCTGTTGCCCAAAATCTTAAGAGCCATGTTAAAGTATATATTGTCTGATTTGTTTTAGTGATTTTTCAGATGGATTGATCAACCTTGCCTCTGTGTGTGCTTAACTTGGCTGAAAGCAGAAGACTCTGACTGCTTTGTTATGTTACCAACCCTTTTTTACACAGTTGATGAATTAATACAATACAGAGAATTAAAAGAAACCTATGTGAATTCAGAAGTAAGGTTTTTAAATTTTAAAAGTTTGGTATTAGGTTACCAAGCCGCAACTGAATTTTCAAAAGGCTATTTTAAGTTAAAATGATATATATATGTGAGAGTGACTAAAAAGGAATGATTTATAAACTGCTTAGTATTTTAGCTTTTTATCTTGATGCCTTGTGAATTCACTGACGAGTTATTATGCAAAAGATAAATATATAAAATCAATTATTATTTCTTTGGTGTCATCATATCCTTTGTACTTTGAAGCAGTGCAGAAAATTGGCCTTTTATAAGCAAAAAACCTAACTAAGTTCATAAATAATTAGTTTTATTTAGAGATATGTGTATCAAATCTACAAATGTAGTTTTTGGTTAGATTGGGACTTCCTTGTCCCACCTCCTTATTAGAAATATATAATTTTTAAAGTCTTAGATATAAGAAAAAGAGACAAATTGCCAGTAAAGCTGAAATTATCTGAAACCTCATTTGAGGAAAATAGGAGTGAACAGGATAAAGTTACATCAAAACAAAATCACTGATCCAAATATAGAAGTGTAATGAATGTAATTTCCTTTCCTTTTAGAAAATCTCCAACAACACATTTTTTCCTTTTTACTATTCAAGTAAGTTATTGCTTACAAAGCTAATGTACCTTTCGGAAAAGAATCCAGGTTTTAATGTAACAAAGCTGTATTGTATAGTTTACCATAATGTTTCTCTTTCTGTAACAAGATTGAACTTCAATATTTTATCTTTCATCATAAAACCACAGCTATATAATAGTAATGTATATAACATAAATAATGCAAATTAATTTTAATATGCAATTACATATACAACAATTAAGTACAAATTAATTAATGAAGAACATAAAAATATTAACAGGGGCCGGCTCGATAGCCCAGTGGATAGGGTGCCGGCATACCACATGGGAGGCCCTGGGTTCGATTCCCAGGGACCTCTCCTAGCGGGCAGACCGCCTTGAGAATGGCAAGCTGCCATGGGCGGGCCGGAGCCGCCATGGGCAGGGCAAGAAGCTGCCACGGGCAGGGCAGGTCGCCTGCGGATGGAGCGCAGCCAGCCACCCGCGAACTGAAGCAAGCGCCGGGCCGTGAACAGACGCAGAGACCGCCCACAAGCGGGGAAAGCTGCGCCTGCGCAGTGACCACTCTCGGCGCGTCGCCGCAGCGGGGGAAAGGGGAGATATGTAATAAAATAAATAAATCTTTAAAAAAATATATATATTAACATACCACAATCTCTTTACTAATTTTAGTACCATCCTTGTTATTTTTCAAGATAATTATAAATACATGAGCACATCAATTTGTTTTTCATTTTTCATCCACTTGCAAAATAGAATGGCAATTTAAAATGTGTGAAGAATAAAATCCATCGTCTTAGAACAAATTCCAACTTCATAATGGTTAGAAATATTTAGTCTCATATTTCCATCATTATCACAGCCTTCACCAAGTATGGGGAAATTGTCCATTACATGGGATGATAGGAAAAGGGTGATAAGAAGAGCTGTGGCCAAATGTGAGGACCAGGAGAGGTATCATGAAATTGAAAAGATTGAGAAAACAATAGCCTAGGAGAATATTGAACAGGAGATTAGAAGTCATGAGATGAAGTAAGTGTGCAAGTGTGAGGAGGGAGAGCACTTTGGAAATATGAGTCTGAAAATAATAAAACATATTTGTAGCTCTTCAGTGCTTTGTGTGCTGTTGATGAGGGCTGGAAAGATCCAATAGAACTTGGACTGCTAAAATGAGTGAACCAGTCAATGGGTAACAAGGATATGGAAAGGGAAATTCAGAAAAGAGTTTTAGCCAATGCTAAGGGAGTTAAGGGGAATGCATATGACTAAAATGGAAATAATTTCCTATCTTTGTAGTTATGGCCTCTTTAGTACCCTTCTCATTTTTTTATCATGTTCATATAATCAAATTATTTTATTCATCATTGCTTCCCCCTCTCCCCTTTTTTCCTTCGTAGGTTTGGTTCTCTTTTTATTCTTTTATTTTTTTTCTTTCTCCTTTTTTTTTCTTTCCTTCCTCAGGGTTCATTTGTCTCAGAACATATTTTTATTTTTATCATTGGTCATTTCTTTTTCACTTTCTCAGCATGGAAGCAATGTTTATTATTTTTTGTTATTATAATCATCATCATCATTTTACTCATTTACTCATATTCTGAGTCCAATTTTTAATATGTGGATCAAATGAATGTTTTGCATTTTCATGCTTTAAAAAATTCCAATGTTAATTGTACATTATAGTTATAGCATGCATACCTCTTATTCACTCAGTCATTCATTTATTCATCAAGTAATAACTGAGCAACTACTATGTATGTGAGTGTTTTACATTGTTGAAGGGCTACTAACACAAAGTACCAGAGAATGCATTGGCTTTTAAAAAGGGGATTTATTGGGTAAAACCTTACAGTTTCAAGGCTGTGAAAATTCCAAACCAGGGGCACCATCAGAGATGCTTTCTCACCAAATTCAACTACTGCTGATCACTGTGTATTTCCACATGGTGTAGCAAGATGGCCACTGATCTCTGCTGAAGTTTCAGGCTTTCCATCGTCTCTTGAGCTGCCCCATGGGTCCAGAGTCTTGAGAGCTTCGTGCTTAAGCAATCCTCTTTCTCACATTGTCAAATCAAATATTTTGGTTCCCTTTTATCTCTGTCTGAGCTCTGCATCTCTCTTTATATCAGCTCCAGCAAGAGGGTGGAGACTCAACATGAATCACAGTTCACTGACGTAATCCCGTCAAATGTGTCTCATATTCACATGAATGAGTTAGTTTAAAACATATTTCTATTTTTGGGATTCACAAAATAATTCTCCCACAAAGAGCAATAGAAGCCACATGTCTCCTATGTAGTAGAAGGGTGGGATGTACATAGCCTGTGGTGATTGGAGTGCATATGATGCTGGTTGACCTGAGAGACCTGGTCTTCTCCCTCTGCCTGACATAAAGGAAAGATAAAGGGTACAATTAAAATAGTCCCATTATACTCAAAACTGATGGTAGAGGTGAGGCTAAGACTTGAGGATAAGAAGTGGAATTTGGAAAAAGAGACTTCTGATTCTGGAGACTTACCCTTGAGTCCAATAGTTGTCAAATGAAATGATCATCTCATCCTCATTAGCAAAACTAGTCATCAAGTTAGAAATTATTCATATTTATTGTTTTATCACACTAACAAAATTCTTTACAGAAAGTAAAATTTACAAACTGTGCAAACTTGGGCAAAATACTCAAATTTTCTGATCTTTGGGTTTTTTTTATGTTTAAACTGAATATAATATTGAATAGCTCACAGATTTGTGAGGTGGTTTGAATGAATTAATTCAAGTAAAGTTCGTAGAATATATCTTGAAAAATTGAAAGGACACACAACAATAAATTTTAGCTATTAAAACATTAGCATTAAATGGAAAAGAAAGGGTGGAGAAATGGTTGCTGTTTCAGATACTGTTGAGGTCTTCTTTTCTCTTTTAAAGGATGTATTTTCTCCACATTATTTGTATTTATTTAGGTCCATATGTCCATTCACATTCTTCTTACCCCTTTGCATCATTAGTATTGGTTTCCTTGTTTATTTTTATAGAGCTCCACAGAACAATCTACAGTGTACTTTTCAATATGCTGCTAATTTATTGATAAGATTTGTGTTTTCCTGCTTGCTTGGGATAATGTGTGCCTGTATGTGATGCTGATTTAATCAACATTTATTTTAGATACGAGACAGAACCAGTGGTATAATAACTTCTTCAGCAACATTTAATTTTAATTTGTTAAAATTAAAAAGTGAGGAGCTGGCTAAATAGCACAGTTGGTAGGGCACCGGTTTACCACATGGAAGGCCCTGGGTTTGGTCCCCAGGCCTCCTTGAATGGGCAGACCGCCTCAAGAAGGCCAAGCCAACGTGGGCGGGGCATGCCCCCACGAGCAAGAGCGAGCCCCCACGAGCAGGCGGGCTGCAGCACCGGTGAGCTGACTCAGCAGGCCGCACCAGCAGGGGGAGACAAGCAGACACAGAGGAACGCAGAGAAAAATGAACACAGCAAGAACAAGCAAAAAGGGGGGGGGGGGATGTATAATAAATAAAAAATAAATCTTTAAAAAGAAAAATAAAAAAAATAAAAAGTGAGACAAAACTTTCAGAGATCATACAACACAGATTTTTTCCAGTTTCTTATATAGTATTCAGATGTCACTTTATTTATTTCAATCTTTCCCCCCAACCCACATATCTGAGCATATCTAGTCTGCTTTTAGAGACATGTTTCATATGCACTTGCCCACAATTCTGCATCTGTTAAATGGTGGCTGGGAGGGGTTGTAGTAGCCATTTTAAATAGTTGGTTTCAAATTACCACTCCATTTCCACATTCATGTAAGTCCCTCATTTTTTTTTATATTAGTAGCAATAAGCAGCACACTGGTAACATATCTCTTTCTCTTTAACCTTTTTTCCTGAAAAATTTGAAACTTATGGGAAAATTGCAAAAATAATACAAAAAACAATATAGAATACAATATACCTCCTACCTACATATAAACATTTACCAACTTTTAAATTTTGCCACATTTGTTGTGACAGTCTATCTAATCTATTTTTAAACATTTGAGAATATGTTGCACACTTCTAGCTCCTTTAATAGTTAATATTTCCATGTATATTTCTTAATAATAAGGATAATCATTTATGTAACCACATTAAGTACAGTTTTCAAGTTCAAGAAATTTAACATTTTTTTTTTTAAAGATTTTA
>PVKH010041792.1:0-10898 GCA_004027955.1 Chaetophractus vellerosus
TAAATTCATAAAAGTTTGTCAAAATTATGTGAATTTCAAGAAGAGCATTTTCAATTATGCTCACCTTTTTAGTCAATTCTGGGAATGGTGACACTTCTGTTTGTCTACCATAACCCTTAAAAGTTCTTTCCTACTCCAAAGGAACTTAAGGTTTGAGTGGAGTTTCTGGGGGTATTTTTCTTCATTTTGACTGTTTTCTCTTCCAGTGAAATATTAACCCATCTCTCCCTTATCCTTGTATATCTCGATAAGAAGATGTGCTGATAACTAGCATTTCTGAAGTTAGAGCCCAGCCTGTGTCCGGGATTCCTTGCTGAAGCCGGAAAGATCGGAGAAGGCTCCTCTCTCTCTGTTTATAGGTCTGCAAGGACTCTATGCAGCTTTTTTACTAATCTCTAATGTGTCTCCCAGTCAATGACAGCAGTGAAGAAGAGGATGATGCTTCTGGGCTGTTACCCAGTATGGAGGAAGTCCCTGACGACGTGGCCTCCTTGAACATGAAAAGAGAAAACAGTCTTCACCGAACTCTCAGTCGCAGGTTGGTCACCTCTTCAATTGGCAGCCCTCATCGCTTCCGTATTTCCACCTGTCCTTTCTCTTTTCCTCCCTGGGCTTTTCCAGAGGGGGTGGATGCCGTTGATATTGCCAGCTCTTCCTCTGTTTCTTTGTGTGGGTGTCAGCTTTCCCCATTTGCTCTGAGATGCACTTTCATGCAGACAGGGTGATGGTGACATCTGCCTGCAAGAGCACCCTCCAAAAGCATCTACATGCTCAGGAAAGCTTTCCCCTCTCTGCCTCTCAGTTCTAGGTCCAAAGGCAGGCATCTGAAGTCCCTGAAAAGCTCCTTGAAAGCTCGAAATGTGGGGCCAAAGCTGAAAAAAGAGGAAGAACTAGTGAAAGGACAAAAACTAATTAAGAAGGAATTCATGGAAACTGGAAAGGTGAACACCACAATAAAAACTAATATTAGAGGTGACATAAGGCTTGGGATCTGAAAAATGTGAATTTAGATGAAACCTGAATACATATATGCAGGATATGTCCTACATCCTTTACACATCTTCAAAGTCATTATTGAATTGTTAGCAGAGGCTCTGGGCTTTTACCAAATCATATTTCTATGAAGAATGACATGTTTCCTGTGAATATTCTCACTCCACACTTCACAAGTGTTTGATTCTATTCTGATAGGTGGAGAACAAAACTGCTTTGATGTACATTTCTGGGAGCCGGGGAACCTGAATATATCAGTCTCAGAACACATCATTCAAATTAATAAGATTTAAAACCCACATATTCCACATTCTGCAGTATATCCCTTCTGCCCCACTCTTTTTATATCTTCCCCCTCTTAATTGACTCTAGAAGCTCACTTATACCCTGATGGCTGTTTACCTGCATTGCATTCCAACATTGATCTATTATCCTGGCCCTGTGCAGAAATGATGACCACAGACTACCAAATTTTGCTACTGCTGCCCACTTTTCCAAGGGATTGCACTCCCTCTTCTAATGGGTGTTCTAAGTAATTCCTCACCAAAAGCTTGCAGGAGTTCCATTAATTTTGATGTGGGACTTTGCAGGTGAAGTTCTCCATCTATCTGAAGTACCTACAAGCAATAGGATGGTGTTCAATATTCTTCATCATCTTGACCTACATGATGAGTTTTGCGTGTTTTATTGGATCTAACCTCTGGCTCAGTGCTTGGACCAATGACTCTAAGACCTACAATGGCACCACCTATCCAGCCTCTCAGAGGGACTTGAGAGTCGGGGTCTATGGAGCCCTGGGGTTAGCACAAGGTATGTCTGATGGCTACAACAGCCATCCCTCCTGGAGTCTGTCTGGGCCCTGGACTTTGCCTGGACTTGGACAGACATTTGCCATTATGTTCTTGACACAAGTCTTCAGGGATCCCTGTACATGGTACTAACAGAACTGTTTCCATTTGTAGGTTTATTTGTGCTCATAGCAAATCTCTGTTCTGCCCATGGTGCCACCCATGCAGCAAATATCCTGCACAGAAAACTGCTGAATAATATCCTTCGAGCACCCATGAGTTTTTTTGACACAACACCCTTAGGCCGGATTGTGAACAGGTTTGCTGGCGTAAGTATCTCAAGGGCTATAAGGTGATGTGTTTATGTGCTGAGAATCTGTCTATTTCTGACAGGGAAGGAATTCTCATATCACCCTGGATGACTCTGTACGGTTTCAGTTCTTTTGTCTACTCAGCAAGAAAATGTTTCTGAAGTACTTCCTGAGAGGTCCTTGGGATCTGGGGGATACAGGAATGAACAGTTCTGGCCTTTCAAGGAGCTCATGGTCTTGTGAGGGAGACAGCCAAGGAATTAAAGGATTAGGATAGGATATGGTAAAGCATTAACAAGGTAATGCTTTACCATAATGGTATGTACAAGGGTGTTGTGGATTACAAAGGAGTGACAGAGAAAAAGAGGTACTAGCTCAGACTGGAAAACGTTAGAAAAGGTGAAGTTTGAGTTAAGTCTTAGAAGTTAGCTAGGGAGATGGTGGGGCAAGGGGGTGGGTAAGAT
The DNA here is from genome assembly GCA_004027955.1 of Chaetophractus vellerosus. Taxonomy (NCBI): domain Eukaryota; kingdom Metazoa; phylum Chordata; class Mammalia; order Cingulata; family Chlamyphoridae; genus Chaetophractus; species Chaetophractus vellerosus. Next base: position 2,557 of record PVKH010041792.1, read on the forward strand.
GAAAAGAAGCAGAATGGAAAGTATCTTTCTGCTGAGGGAAAAATGTAAGTAAAAGCACTTTCATATATACCTGTGACAGTAATAAAAGGGGTACTAGGGTAATCTTTTGCTTGATCTCTGCCTCCATTCCTTAAACTTCCCTCTTAGGTGCTTTAAGAATCAGTGAGTTAAGTCTGGCCCATGGGAGAGAGCTAACTATGATTTTAGTGAGGTTTTAAAACATTGTCTCCATCCACTGCAGAGTCTGGAACCATTGGCATTCATTCATTCAGCAACATTTATTGTGCACCTTCTATGAGCCGAGTACCATACTAGACACAGAGATACACAATAAATGTTAAAATCATAGATGACTCTTTCCCATGGGTTACACCTAACTCAACATGTCTTAAAGCATTTGAAATGGAAGTTTCAGGAACAGAAGCAGAGAGCAGGCGATTCTGAGCAATACTCAACTTTCATCAGCAGTTTACAGCCCTCTGCTGGGAGGAAGGGGACACATTTTTTAAAAACATGTCTGAGTAGCTTTCAACCCTTATTTCTTTGCATTTGTGGAAGACAGAAAGGCTAGTCAAGGTCTGGAGGCATAGTAACTGCTTCAAAAGTGGGCAGGTGACCAGTGCCCATTTATTACCTTCCCCTGAGGCAGAAGTGATGCCCCATGATGTCATTGGGGGCAGGTTCAAAAGTACTCTCTGGAATTTAATAGCACACAATTTTGGATGGGGCAATTACTCACAGGAATTTTGCAGATTGCATAGTCCTTTCCCATCTTAATACATATAATTAATCTTCTGGAAAAGAGGAAAGAGTTCTTTCTCTGAGTTACTTAGGAAAATAGACAACAGCCATGCTTTGCTAATTGTCTTTGTATCCCATGAAAAAGGAAACTGTCATTAATTATATAGTGAGTTTTGGTATGGGGGTTGGCTCAAGCCCATAAAGAAGAGTTTGATCTAGGGTCCTCTAGAACCAGTGCTTGGGCCCTTAAAAGGAGATTGAGGAGGTGGAGGAAAGAAAGATGGAGAATCTATGCCAGGTAAAGATTGAAAGTTGTCTGCATAGAACTGATAGCTGATAAGGATTTCTTTTTCCTCCAACACTGGACTTACAGGTATTTGCAATCTGCTATAGTCCATGGTTTAACTTAGGGTTCGCTGTGTTGTGCAGTTCCATTGATTAAACATTTAAAAAAAATTAATAGCATATACACAACCTAAAAATTTCCCCTTTAACCACATTCAAATATATGATTCAGTGCTGTTAGTTACATTCACCATGTTGTGCTACCATCACCACCATCCATACCCAAAATCTTTCAATCATCCGAAATGGAAATTCTGTACATTTTAATCCATAACTCCCTATTCCCTACCACTACCCTATCCCTTGGCAACCTATATTCTAGATTCTGACTCAAAATGAGTTTTCTTATTCTAATTATTTCATATCAATGAGATCACAAAAGCTTTGTCCTTTTGTATTGGGCTTATCTCACTCAACATGATGACTTCAAGGTTCATCCATGTGCTCACATGTATTAGTACTTCTTTCCTTTTTATGGCTAAATAATATTCCATTGTGTGTACATAGTACATTCTGTTTATCCACTCATCAGTTAATGGATACTTGGGTTGCTTCCATTTTTTGGCAATTGTGAATAATGCTGCTATGAATATCAGTGTATAAATATCTGTTCGATTCCCTTCTTTCAATCTTTTGCATATGTACTTAGAAGTAGGATTGCCCAGTTATGTGGTAACTCTATACTTAACTTTCTGAGGAAACTCCAAACTGTCTTCCACAGCAGCTATACATTTTACATTCCCACCAGCAATGAATGAGTGTTCTTATTTCCCCACATCCTCTCCAACAATTGTAATTCTATGCTTTTCTAATAGTAGCCATTCTAGTGGGTGTGAAATGGTATTTCATGTGCTTTTTTTTTTTTAAGGTTTATTTTTCTTTCTCCCCCACCCCCCATTGTTTTTGCACTCGCTGTCTGCTCTCTGTGTTTTTCTGTGTCTGTTTGTCTTCTCTTTAGGCAGCACCAGGAACTGATCCTGGCACCTTCCAGAGTGGGAGAGAGGCACTCAATGTCTTGCGCCATCTCAGCTCCCTGGCCTGCTGCATCTCTTATTGTCTCTCCTCTGTGTCTCTTTTTGTTGCGTCATCTTGCTGCCCCAGCACTCCTGTGTGGGTCAGCACTCTGTGTGGGCCAGCTCGCTGCTCAGACCAGCTTGCCTTTCACCAGGATGCCCCAGGAATCGAACCCTGGATGTCCTATATGCAGATGGGAGCCCAATCGCTTGAGCCACATCCGTTTCCCTCATGTGCTTTTGATTTGTATTTCCTTAATGGTTAATGATGGGTTGAGCATCTTTTCATGTGCTTTTTCACCATTTGTATATTTTCTTTGGAGAAATGTCTACTCAAGTTGTTTGCCCATGTTATAATTCGGTTGTCTTTTTGTTGTTAAGTGAAGGATTTCTTTATATATTCCAGATATTAAACCTTTATTGGATGTGTGGTTTCCAAATATTTTCTCCCATTATGTAGGTTGTCATTTTGCTTTCATGATAAAATCATTTGAAATGCAAAAGATTTTAATTTTTGATGAGGTCCTATTTGTTTTTTTCTTTTGTTGCTGGTGCTTTGGGTATAAAGTCTAAGAAAGCATTGCCAAACTCAAGGTCCTGAAGATGCTTCCCTACGTTTTCTTCTAGGAGTTTCATAGTTCTGTTTTTCATATTTAGGTCTTTGATCCATTTTGAGTTGATTTTTAATTTGGTGTGAGGTAAGGGTTCACCTTCATTCTTTTGCAAATGGAGATGCAGTTTTCCCAGCACGATTTGTTGAAGAGACTATTCTTTCCCAATTGAGTGGTCTTTGGCCGTTTGTCAAAAATCAGTTGGCCATAAATGTGAGGGTTGATTTCTGAGCCCTCAATTTGATTCCATTGGTCTTTATGTCTGCACATATGCCAGTACCTCAGTAATCAAAACAATATCATGCCATTTTGATTACTGTGGCTTTGTAATAAGTTTTAAGATCAGGAAGTGTGAGTCCTCCTATCCTTTTCCATGACGGTCTTGGCTATTCAGGGCTCCTTACCCTTCCATATAAATTTGATGCTTGGCTTTTCCATTTCTGCAATGAAGGCTGTTGCTATTGTAAATGAAATTTTTTCCTTGATTTCTTCTTCAGGTTGTTCATTGCTTGTGTATAGAAACACTGCTGATTTTTGGGTGTTGATCTTGTACCACCACTTTGTTGAATTCATCTATTAGTTCTAGGAGCCCTAGGAATTTTGTTGAGAATTTTCAGGATTTTCTTTTTATAGGATCATGTCATCTACAAACAGAGAAAAGTTCACTTCCTCCTTTCCAATTTGGATGCCTTTTATTTCTTTTTCTTGCTTAATTGCCTTGGCTAGAACTTCCAGTACAATGTTGACTAACAGTGGTGAGAGTGGTCACCCTTGTCTTGTTCCTGATCTTAGAGGGAAGGCTTTTAGTCTTTCACCATTAAGTAGGATGCTAGCTGTGGGCTTCTCACTTGTGCCCTTTATCATGTTGAGGAAGTTTTCTTCTATTCCTAGTGTTCTAATGTTTTTTTTTTTTTATCAAGAAAGAGTGCTGTATTTTGTCAAACATCTTTTCTGTACCAATTGAGATGATCATGTGGGTTTTATCCCCTTCATTCTGTTAAAGCGGTATTTTACATTAATTGGTTTTCTTATGTTGAACTACCCCTGCGTACCTGGGATAAATTGTTTGGTCATGCTACATAATTCTTTTAAAGTGCTGTTGGATTTAGTGTGCTAGTATTGTGTTGAGGATTTTTGCATATATTTACATAAGTGGTATTTGTCTGTAATTTTCTTTTCTTGTGTTATCTTCTGGCTTTGGTATGAGGGTGAGGTTGACCTTGTAGAATAAATTAGGATGTATTTCCTCCTCTTCAAAAAATTTTAAAAAGATTTATTTTATTTATTTTTCCCCCTACCTCGTTGTTTGTGCTTGCTGTCTGCTCTCTGTGCCTGTTCATTGTATACTCTTTTTGTCTGCTCATCATCATCTTTTTTTTTAGGAGGCACTGGGAACCGAATCTGGGATCTCCCATGTGTGAGGGAGACACCCAATCATTTGAGCCACCTCTGCTCCCTGCTTGTTGTGTCTCTCATTTTGTCTCCTCGTTGTGTCTCCTCATTGTGTCAGGTCACTGTCTTGCTCCTCTTCTTTAGGAGGCACCAGGAACCGAACCCGGGATCTCCCATGTGGTAGGCAGGAGCTTAATCACTTGAGCCACATCTGCTTCCCACTTTAAATATTTCAACTGCCCTTTTGCCTCTATGGTTTCTCATGAGAAATGGACACTTAATCTAATTGGGACTCCCTGTACATAGCACATTTCTTTTCTCTTGCAGTTTCCAGAGCTCTCTCCTTATCCTTTGCATTTGACAGTTTGATTAATATGTAAAAAGGGCTTTTTTTTCTTCAAGTTTATCCTGTTTGGTGTTCTCTGGGCTCCTTGGATGTACATATTCATGTATATTGCTAAGTTCGGGAAGTTTTTTGTCATTATTTATTTGAATATTCCTTCTGCCACTTTATCTCTTCTCCTTCTGGGACTCCCATAATGCATATATTAGTATACTTGATGATATCCCAGAGGTTTCTTAGGTTATTTTCACTTTTTATAGTTATTTTTTCTTTCTGCTCCTCAGCCTGACTCATTTCAATTGTCTTGTCTTTGAGTTCACTAATTCTTTCTTCTGCCAGCTCCAATCTGCTGTTGAAACCTTCCTGGGAATTCTTCATTTCAATTATTGTGGTCTTCAACTCCAGTAGTTCTGTTTGGTTCCTTTTTTCAAAATTCTATCTCTTTACTGATAATCTAATATTGTTCATAGATTCTTTTCCTGATATCCTTTAGTTTTTCTCTGTATTTTCCTTCATCCTCTTAAGCATATTGAACATCATTGTTTTTAAGTCTTTGTCTAGTATGTACACAGTCTGGTCTTCTTTGATGTTCTCTGGATTTTTATCTTCTTCCTTTAGATGGGCTATCATTTCTTGTTTCTTTGTTTGCCTTGTAATCTTTTGTTGCACACTGTACATTTTAATATTTTAAAATGTTAACTCTGGGGTTTATTCTCTGAGATGTCTGTTTCTTGAGTTTGTAACTAGCTGGTGATATGATAGAGATTTTCTTGAGTATCAGGAGCTAACAAAATCAAGCAAACCTAAACAAAAAGCGCCTTCTACTATGCTTGCAAATTGGCTTTGCTTTGGCTGGTGCTCTCCACCATAGTTAAGCCCTCCTATCAAGGTGGTCAGCCCAAGGCAAATGCAAAGTGCAGTAACCTCCTTGTCTTTTCTGGACCTGTGTCTTGTCCTGTGTTTGTACTTGCTAGTGGATTGAGGAGCTTCACTGTTTAAAGCAGTTTGAATGCCCCTCTCTGCTTCCCAGGAAACAGATCCTTTTGCTTTCCTGGGTGTTCCGCTGCAGGACTTAAAGCAGGTAAGCCTTTGCCCCAGGTCATCTGCCTCAATTGTTACTTTTTTTTTTTAACATTAAAACTTGGAGTGGCTATATTAATATCTGACAAAGTAAATTTTTTTTTCAATTAAATGTACTGGATACATGTAAATTTTTTTTAATCATACAATATGTTACACAATATATTTGGTTCATAGTAACACAGGCATATAGTATTTGTCCTTTTGTGTCTGGCTTGCTTCACTCAGCATAATGTCCTCCAGGTTCATCCATGTTGTCATAAGCTTTACAACTTCATTTCTTCTTACAGCTGCATAATATACCATTGTGTGAATATACCACAGTTTGTTTATCCATTCATTGGTTGAGGGACACCTGAGTTGTTTCCAGCTTTTGGCAATCGTGAATAACGCCACTGTGAACATAGGTGCACAGATGTCTGTTCATGGCAGTGCTCTCAGTTCTTCTGGGTATATTCCCAGTAGTGGTATTGCTGGGTCACGTGGCAAGTCTATATTCAACTTCTTTAGGAACTGCCAAACAGTCCTCCACAGTGGCTGTACCATTCTGTATTCCCACCAACAGTGAATAAGTGTTCCTATCTCTCCACATCCTCTCTAACACATGTAGTTCTGTTGTTTTAATAGTGGCCATTCTGATAGGTGTGAAATGATAAGTCATTGTAGTTTTGATTTGCATTTCCCTAATCATTAGTGATATTGAGCATTTTTTCATGTGTTATTTGCCATTTGTATTTCTTCATTGGACAAATGTCTATTCAAGTTTTTTGACCATTTTTTAATTGAGTCATTTGTCTTTTTATTGTTCAGTTGTAACATCTCATAATATATTCTGGATATTAAACCCTTATCAGATATGTGATCTCCAAATATTTTTTCCCATTGAGTCGGCTGCCTTTTCACCCTTTTGACAAAGTCCTGTGAGATGCAAAAATGTTAAGTTTTGAGGAGTTCCCACTTATCTGTTTTTTTCTTTTGATGTACATGTAAGGTCCAAGAAACCACCACCTCCACCTACTTCAAAGTCTTGAAGATGTTTCCCTACATTTTCCTCCAGTAGTTTTATGGTCCTGGCTTTTATATTTAGGTCTTTGATCCATTTTGAGTTGGCTCTTGTATAGGGAGTAAGATAGGGGTCCTCTTTCATTCTTATGGTTGTAGATATCCAGTTCTCCCAGCACCATTTGTTGAACAGACTGTTTTGTCCCATTAACATGGATTTGGTATATTTGTCAAAAACAAGTTGACTCTAGGTGAGGGTTTACTTCTGGACTCTCAATTCTATTCCACTGATCAATGTGTCTATCTTTCTGCCAGTACCATGCTGTGTTTTTTTTTTAAAGATTTATTTTTTATTTATTACATATCCCCCCCCTTTCTGCCCGCTCCCGCTATGTGTCCTTTCTTCTGTGTCTTTCTATGTCTGCTACTTGTCTCCCCCCATCTTTGCGGTGATGCGCCGAGTCGGCCCTCCGTGGCGGCGGCCCGCTCCGTTTGTGGGTGGCTCCATTCCGTTTTCACGGACGGCTCTGCTCCATGTTTTGCGGGCAGCAGTCCTCCATGTTTTTGCGGGCTGCTGGCTTCTGCCGTTCGCAGGCAGCAGCTCCGCTTTTCACGGGTGACTTTGCCATGCCCGTGGGGGCTCCGCCCTGCCCGTGGCGGCTTTTTGCCCTGCCCACGGCGGCCCTGCCCCGCCCACGGTGGCTTGCCTTTCTCAAGGCCGTCTGCCCGCTCGGAGAGGTCCCCAGGAACCGAACCCAGGGCCTCCCATGTGGTACCCCAGCGCGCTCTTTATCCACTGAGCTATCTAGCCGGGCCCAGTACCATGCTGTTTTGACCACTCTAGCTTTGTAATATGTTTCAAGGTCAGGGAACGTAATTCCTCCCATATCACTCTTCTTTTTTAGAATGCTTTTGGCTATTCGGGTGACTTCCCTTCCAAATGAATTTGGTAAATGCCTTTTCTAATTCTGTAAAGTAGGCTGTTGGAATTTTGATTGGTATAGCATTGAATCTACAAATCAGTTTGGATAAGATTGACATCTTCACAATATTTAGTTTTCCAATCTATGAACACAGAATGCCTTTCCATTTGTTTAGGTCTTCATAGATTTCTTTTAGCATTTTTTTGTAGTTTTCTGCATATAGGTCCTATATGTCTTTGGTTAAATTAACTCCTAGGTAGTCGAGTCTTTTTGTTGCTATTGTAATGAATTTTCCCCCTGATTTCCTCCTCAGATTGTTCAGTACCAGTGTACAAAAACATTACTGATTTTTGCGCGTTGATCTTGTATCCTGCCACTTTGCTGAACTCATTTATTAGCTCAAGTAGCTTTGTCATGGATACTTCAGAATTTTCTAAATAAAGGATCATGTCATCTGCAAATAATGAGAGTTTTATTTGCTCTTTTCCTATTTGGATGCCTTCAAATATTTTCTCATCTAATTGCCCTAGCTAGAACTTCTAGTACAATATTGAATAACAGTGGTGACAGTGGGCATCCTTGTCTTGTTCCCAATCTTAGAGGGAAAGCTTTCAACCTTTTCCCATTGAGTATGATGTTGGCCATGGGTTTTTCCTATTCACCTTTTATCAGATTGAGGGATTCTCCTTCTATTCCTGTCTTTTGAAGTGTTTTTATCAAAAAAGGATGCTGGGGGCCGGCTGTATAGCCCAGCGGATAGGGCGCCAGTATACCACATGGGAGGCCCCAGGTTCGGTTCCCCAGGACCTCTCCTAGTGGGCAGACCGCCTTTAGAAGGGCAAGCCGTCGTGGGCAGGTGGAGCCGCCCTGGGCAGGGCAAAAAGCTGCCACA
>PVKH010041793.1:0-10900 GCA_004027955.1 Chaetophractus vellerosus
ATTGTTTGCGCTAGTTGTCTGTTTTTTCTTTAGGAAGCACCGGGAACTGAACCCAGGACCTCCCATGTGGGAGGTGGGTGCTCAACTGCTTGAGCCACATCCTCTCCCCTGTTTTCACCTTTTGACTATTGTAAATAGTGCTGCTATGAACATCTATGTACAAGTATTTGAATACCAGCTTTAAATTGCTCTGGTATATATCCAGGAGTGAAATAGTATGTTTGATTTTTTTGAGGAATTGCCAAACTGTTTTCCACAGCGGTTGCACCATTTTACATTCTTACCAGTAGTGTATGAGGGTTTCATTTCTCCCACAATCTTGCCAACATTTTGTTTTCCTTTTTTTAATAGCCACTCTCATGGTTGTGCAGTGGTATCTCCTTGTGATTTTGATCTGAATTTTCTTAATGAATAAAGATGTTGAATATCTTTTCTGGTGCTTGTTGCCCGTTTGTATATCTTCTTTGGAGAAGTGTCTATTTAAGCCCTTGTCCTGTTTTTAAATTGGATTGGTGGTCTTTTTTGTTGTTGAGTTTTAAGAGTTCTTTATATATTCTGGATACAAGACCCTTATCAGCTATATGATTTGCATATTTTGTCCCATTCTATATCTTTTCGCTTTCTGGATAGTTTCATTTGATGCACAAAATTTTCTAATTATGATGAAGTCCAGGTTATCTTTTTTCTTCTGTTGTTTGTTCTTTTGGTGTCATTGCATGTTTAACTTTGTAAGAAATTGCCAAATTGGTTTCCAAAGACTTGTACCTTTTTACATTCCTGCCAGCAGTGTTTGAGTAATACAGTTGTTTCACATCCTCATCAACAATTGGTGTGGTCAGTCTTTTTAATTTTAGACATTCTAGTTGGCGTGTATTGTATATTATTGTGGTTTTAATTTGAAATTTCCTTTACAATGCATTACATTACAATGAGTAATAATGTTGGGCATCTTTTCATGTGTTTCTTTGCATCCATACATCTTTTTTGGTGAAGTGTCTGTCCAAATCTTTTGCCCTTTTAAAAAACTGGGCTGTTTGTTATTCTGTTGCTGAATGATAAGAGTTCTTTAAATATTCTAGATACAAATCTTTTGTTTAATATGTTTTGCAACTATTCTCTCCTAGTCTGTTGCCTGCCTTTTCCTTTTCTTAACAGTATCTTTTGAAGAGAAAAGTTTTAGTTTTGATTAAATAAAACTTTATAACTTTTTTCTTTCATATTTCTTGCTTTTTGTTTCCTATTTAAGAAATCTTTGCCAAACTCATGATCCCTGAAGTTTTCTCCTGTTTCTTCTTCAAGAAGTTTTCTGGTTTTGGCGCTAATGTTTGGGTGTACGATCCATTAGGAGTTAATTTTTGTATTTTTTTGCATATTGCTTAGAGAAATTAAAGACCTGAATAGAAAGATACAGCCTTTATATCAGATTTGTATTAAGTGACTCAGTGTTGTAAAGATGTAGTTTATTTTTAGAGTCAAAGAATCCTAATCAAAATTTCAACAGTTTTCGTTTGTAGAAATTAACAAGCTGATTCTAAAATTTATATAAAAATGCAAAGGAAATAGAATAGTCAAAACAATTTGGAAAAGAAGAACAAAATTGTGGACTTAAAATATCTGATTTTTAACATTTATTATAGGAAATCTAGAGCTTGTGATATTGATTAATAGATGCATAGATCAGTGGAACATTAATTAAAGAGTCTAGAAATAAACCCACACATATATAGTTAACTGTTTCTTTTTTAAATAACGTTTCATTGAAGTATATCATTTACACATGAACATACATGTTTTGTTGTGAACTTATAAAACAAACATGCATATCATCATACAAGGTTCCCATACATCACCCCATCACCAAACACCTTCCATTGTTGTGAAACATTTGTTACAAAATATGAAAGAATATCGTCAAAATATTACGCTAACTATAGCCCATATCTTACATTTGGTGTATTTTCCCTCAATCTACCCACTTATTAACCCACTGTATTAGTATTAGAGTATTTGTTATAGTTCATGAGAGAATATTCTCATATTTGTCCTGTTAACCACAGTCCATGTTTCATCACTGGATTCCCTGTGTTAAACAGCCCCATGTTTTGTATCGTCCTTTTCAAAGTATACACTCACTGGCTCTCATTTTCACCAGAGTTGTGCTATCATCACCTCAGTCAATTTTAGAAGGTTTTCATTTCCCCAGAAGGAAAATTCTCATACTTTCTTATACCCTCCTATATATCTTAGAATTGATATAATATTTCCTTTGCCATTGCTGCAAAAATATTACAATATTACTGTTAACCATTGTCCATAAGTTACATTAGTTGTAATTTTCCCATGTATCACCATATTCTTAACAATTTGTGAAAGAACATTCTTATATTTTACTATTAACCACTATCTTCAACCGCCACCGAAATCATGATTATACGTTCCCTAGATTATTCTCTAGTTTCCCTTCAATTGACATTTACATCCACAGACCACCCCTTTCAGCCACAATCTCATTTATAAATCAGCAGTGTTCGTTATACTCACTGTAATGTGTTGCCATCAACTCTATTGATTTCCATACTTTTACAGTTAACCTTATGAAAAATTTTATATACATTAAACATCAGCTCCCATTCTCAACCCACATTCTATTTCCTAGTATAGGTATACTCTAGAATTTACCACTGTGAGTTTGTTTACTCATCGTATTTAGTTCATATTAGTGAGACTATATAATATTTGCCCTTTTGTGTCTGGCTTATTTCATTCAAGGTTCATCTGTGTTGTCATATACATCCTAATTTCATTTCTTATTACAGCTGAGTAGTGTTCCATTGTATTCCATTGTACGTATATACCACATTTTGTTTATCCATTCGTTGGCTGATGGACAATTGGGCTCCATATTTTAGCAATTGTAAATAATGCTACTATGAACATCGGTAAGCAAATGTCAGTTCACGTCCTTGCTTTCAGTTCTTCTGAATATATTCCTAGTAACGGGATTGCTGGATCATACGGCAGTTCTATATCTGTATCTTCTTGAGGTACTGCCAAACTGTGTTCCACAGAAGCTGCACCATTCCACATTCCCACCAGCAGTGAAGGGGTGTTCCTGTTTCTCCACATCCTCTCCAGCACGTGTAGGCTTCTGTTGTTTTTTTTTTTTTGTTTGTTTGTTTTGTTTTGTTTTAATGGCCATCTATAAGGTGTGAAATGGTATCTCATTGTAGTTTTGCTCTGCCTTTCGGTCATTGCTAGTGATGTTGAACATTTTCTCATGTGCTTTTTGGCCATTTGTATTTCCTCTTTGGAGAAATGTCTATTCAAGTCTTTTGCCCGGTTTTTAATTGGGTTGCTTGTCTTTTTTATCGTTAAGTTGTATGATCTCTTTATATAACATGGAGATCAAACCCTTGTTGGATATGTGGTTTCCAAATATTTTCTCCCATTGAGTAGACTGCCTTTTTACTTTATTGACAAAGCCTTTTGAAGAATAAAAGTGTTTAATTTTGAGGAGGTCCCATTTATCTATTTTTTCTTTTGTTGTTCGTGCTTTGGGTATAAGGTTTAAGAAACTACTGCCTACCACAAGGTCTTGGGATGTTTTCCTACATTTGCTTCTAGAAGTCTTATTATAGCTTTTATATTGGTCTTAGATCCATTTCAAGTTAATTTTTGTATAAGGTGTGACATAGGGGTCTTCTTTCTTTTTTTAGCTATGGATATCCAGATATCCCAACACCATTTGTAGAATAGACTGTTCTGGCCCAGCTGGGTGGGTTTGACACCCTTGTCAAAAATCATGTGACAGTAGATTTGAGGGTCTCTATTTCTGAATTCTCGATTTGGTTCCCTTGGTCAATATGTCTATCTTTAAGCCAGTACCTTTCTGTTCTTACCAGTGTAGCTGATATGCTTTAAAGTCAGGAAGTGAGAGCCCTCCAACTTCATTCTTCTTTTAAATCTGGTCTTTTGGTAACAAACTCTGTTTTTGTTGTCTGTGAAGACTTTAAAGTCGCCATCATTTTTGAAGGACAGTTTTGCTGGATAAAGAATTCTTGGCTGGCAGTTTTTCTCAGAGTACCTTAAATATATCATAACACTGCTTTCTTGCCTCCATGGTTTCTGATGAGAGCTCTGCACTTAGGACTCACTAATGGGGTGCAGATCCACTCCCAGGGGTTTGGGATAAGAGACACCTAAAAGTGGTTTTTCTTCCTTGCAGTCTCCCAGCTGGCCAGCAGATCGCACTTGTTGGTGAATTTTTGCACAGAGGTGACGCTTTCAACCCCCACTTGTTTGGCCAGACTGGAGATTAGAAGTGGGCTCTGCTGGCCAAACTCACTGAAGAGAAACCACAAAGACATCTGCTCCCCTTTCAGTTCCCTGCAGGAGCCACTTGTTTATCCAGGCTCTTCGCCTTGGGGGTGGAGGATGGGTGCCATTCCTGGCCCCGGGGTTACTAACAGTTTTTGTTTCCATTTCTCCATCTCTCTGTCCTCGCCCTCCTGGCGGATGCATAGTATTCTTCTGGTCTGCAGAAACCCAAAGCAGGTCTCTAGGAGACCTTTTTGTCCTGCCTCCCTACTCCACTGCCATCTTCCTGGAAGTGTCAACTGATTTTTGATTAAAGTTATTATTGTAGTTCATTGGGGGAAAGGCTTATTTTTTGGGTTGTGGTTGATGTTGACTTTTTATATTGATCTTATATCCAGCAACGTTACTAAAGTTTCTTAGTAAATTTAAATAATACTGTATTTTTTGGCATGTCTGTAGACTGTCATCTCTTTTTAAAATGACAGGTTTGTTTATTTCTAATTCTTACATCTTCTGTTTTCTTGATAAATGTATTATTAGGTCTTTGCAATACACTGTTGACAAGAACTTGTGATTTTCATTCTTAACTTATTTCTTAGTTTAAGGGAAATACTTTTAATGTTTTAGCATTAAGTAAGATATTTGCTTTAAGTTGTTTTTGGTGGATTTTTTTTTCAGGGCATTTTTAGATAAAGAAGTTCCTTTCTATTATATACACATTACACATATATATTTATAAATACCTATATAATTTTAATTTTTTGATCTTAGTTTTTCAATTGGTTTACTTTTATCAGATGGTTTTCTGCATATACTGGAATGATCTGATTTTCTGCATTAATTTGTTAAAAATGTAGAAGCCTATTTCTCTATCAGTGTAGGAATATATTAATAGATTTTCTTAAAGTTGAACTCATCTTATATTCCTAGAAAAAATACCACATGGAGTTGTGTTGTATTTTTTATGCATAATTCAGTTTGCTAATATTTTACTATGTTTAAAATCCATATTAATTATTGAAATTGACCTGTAATTTTCCTATCTTGTATTTTCCTTATTACATTTTGATATTGAGTTTATCAGAATCTTTAAAAAATTTTGGTCAAAATTACTTTTCCATCAGTGTCTTAGACTTATTTGTGTAGAAAGTTTTTCCATAAAACATTTTTAATTAGTTATTCACTATGGAGAATATATCCTGTTTAGTACATTTTTCCTTTAGTGGTTCATAAAAATTTAGTTCTCATAGTTCATTATTCAAGTAGAGTTTAGCTGAAGCATCTGTAATTTTCCATAGTGCACATATCCCACGCTAACTTATTTACTCGTATCTTCATCAGTCTTGACTATGTCTTAGAGCAATATTTTCTGACAGAGGAATGTATCTTAGCTTTTCACCATACTATTTTCTGCCTACTATTTCAAACTTCTTTTTGCAATTAGAAAATAAGTATTTCCCCAAATGATTCGTGGCTTCTTATCATTTCTATTAAGAAAACCCATAAGGAGTTTCTAAACATTTATTGTTAAATCTGGTGAACACATTTTAAGCCCTGGACCAAGAGTCATATGACTTTAAATATCACTGAAAGAAAGCTTGGGAGGTTCATCTTCATCCTCTTGATGCTTAGATTTTAAGTGCTGAGCCAAAGGTCCTGGCTTTATATACTTGCTAGTTCATATCTCAAGGCATAATGCATAATATAGTGTTCTACATTGTATACATACATCGATATTGCATATGCAATTATTTGGAGAACTGGCTTATTGTCAACTGATTACGTGATCTCTCTTAGCAGGGTAGCTGATAAAGAGCGCACAGTAGCACTGGATGCCTTTTTCCATTTTCTATTTTTTCACTTTGCTTACATCATTAATATTATCTTCAGTCTGGGTTTTTTTGTGCAACAGTCTTCATGCTGTGGGTATGTTTTGTGAGCTGACTGAAACTGGATAATATGATCTGTAAATCTTCATATCCAAGCTCCTATAAACTGCAGTGCAAACCCTGAGAGCAGGTGCCTCTGTCAGTCTCTTCCCTGAAGTGACTGTGCACACTACACTGACTCTTGACCAAGTGACATGGGGACCCTGTCAAGGCACCAGTGTCAATTTGTATATATAACATGTCTATGTGTATAATTAGACAATTATATATACTTACATGTAGTTATATAGATATACTTTTATATTTATTAAAATAAAAGACTTTCTAATGTTTTTTCCCATATCTCATGAGTATACAACATCCTACTTTGGATACTGTAACTGAAGGCAGTAAGGAGCCGTTGTTGGGTTTTAAATAAGGACATGATACTATGTTTGCATTTTTAATAGATGAGCTTAGGCAGGAGTATGAATTGTCTCTTTCTCCTGCTATACTATAATCTTTACAGGGATTAACCAATCTCTTATTTTCCTTTACATCCCTAACACTTACCATGCAATAGTAGTAGGTGGTCAGAAAAATTTTAATTTTTAACTAAACAGAAATTCTTCTAAACCCGTTGTTTTTATCCTGGAGCCACATCAGAATAATCTGTAGTACTTTTAAGAAAAATTACATCTATTAGTAATAGCATTTAACAAATAAACCAAAACCCAACCCAAATAACAGCAGATTAATAAGTTGGAGGTTAATTTTTTCCCTTTAGCTTGCAAGCTAGGCCTGGGATGGCAGCTTCAGGTTCAGGGCTCTTCAGGACACCAAATTCCAGTCAGCAGGAAGGAGGAAGGGCCAGAAAAAGGGGTATGCCCTTTAAGGAGATCTTGTCAATTCTGTACACTACTTCTGTGCTTTCTGGCCATAACTTTATGGCCACAGGGACAAGAGAGCCTGAGAAATAGTCTTTTAGCTGGAGGACTATGTACTCAGCTAAGAAAATGAGGTTCCTCCTAGGAAGGGGAGGAGAGGTCTTGGGAGACAATCAACAGTCTTTGTCATAGTGCACCTGCCTAGTTCCCATTCTTGGAAGTCTTGATTCAGTAGGCCCGGGGTAGAACTGGGCCTTCTAATTAAAACAAAACAAAACAAAACAACACAACCCTGTAGCCAATCCTGATGTGCCCATGATGAGTTGAGAACTTCTGCCCCAAGCCAGGTTTTGAACTGAACAGAGCTGCTAGTGCTCGGAATGCAAACCATTCTCTTGGAGGGCATGGACTCATCTGCTTTCCTCATTTACCTAATGGACTTGTCATTTGACAGGGATGTGACTCCAGACCAGAGAGCTGAACGAAGGTTTTGACAAATGCTTTGCTGGAGTCCAGATAACGGTACTGCAGCCCCACCCCCCATTTACCTGGTTCACCAGTCTAGTAACCCCTGTGCAAAGAAAAAAAAAGGGGGGGCAGGTGATGGGACCCTCATTATCATGTATTTCTATGAACTCTGTTACCGGCCCCTTTAGTTATGGGCAATACCATGGATTGGAAAGTTTATGAGATTTGGAGTTAAAAATTCTTGGTTTTAGTTATTCCTCTGCCCACCTTTGGCAAGTTCCTTTAAGTTTATGATCTTCAGCTTATATACATATGCATCTCTTATAGGTTTGCTTTGTGGATTTAATGAACTAATAACTATATGTAAAAGCGTTTTTAAACTAGACAATACTGTATGTACACTTTATCATCAGTAGTAGATAGAGAAATGTTTTACACTACTTATGAAGTAAAGTCCTTTTTGGTTAGATATATTCTCATACTAGAGTTAAGAATAATGAAATTTTTAGAGACATTTTGCTCAGGACCCTACCCTTAATTTGGATCTTTCTTGGTAAATTTTGAGATACTTAAGTTGTTAAAGTGTTATTACAGGAAAAGTTATTTTTCATTGCTTCAGTACTGCCCCCACTCCCCTGTTACTACACACTATAATATTCATATGAGAATACTTTTTCACCCTCTGCCCTTCAGCATGTTCCGGGCACAGAGGAAAAATAGCGAACATGTATTTAATAGGGAGAGTTGAAAATATGATTTTAAAAAAAGGAAAAGACTTTAAAAATTTTCAGACTTTATTGACTAGATTAACTTAGAATTTTACCATTTTTATATAGTCAACACTTTATTTATTGCATTACATTGAAATGTATTTGCAGTACATTTAATATTTACCATTATATCACAGCCTAACATTCTGTTCTATAATTTACATGATGATATATAAAAACGTTTCGACATTTTTCCTGCATTATACTAACAATCTGGAGTAATTTGGAAATTACACATTGACATGCATAGTGCTTTTAGGAATATAATCCTGTAATTGCTTTGGCAGGAATGTAAAATACATGTAGTTATGGAAATTTTAAGTTATCTTTGAAATTCCTTAGGTGAGTGTTACAGTCAGTGTAAAGTGGGTTCAACGATTGAAGGACCATATTATTATGCGATTTGGGTTATAACAAGTTATTTTAAATGCCAGAGCCATTGAGCAAAGCAGTGGAGTAGTAAATGTATATTGATTCCATTATTAGTAGCATATTGTGGGAGTGAATGGTAATTTTGTTTCAAAAAACATGTTTCTTTTTATGCTTTTTTTTTTTAAGCAATGTAAAAACAAAGCTTATATTGTCTTTTACATATAACACTAGTCTCTTATTGGTTTTTAATTTTTATGGGAAGTTATTTTTTAAATCAGTCTGACAAAAATAAGTATCATATATTCTGGATCTATATTGATAATTCCAAGTATCATTATAACCTTGCTTTTTAAAAAACCCCTTTTTGTACTAAGTATTTCTTGAATGCCTACTGTGTAGTATATGGGGTTCTGTCTTAGAAATCGGGAGCAGCCAGTTGTCCCCAAATTCCTCTTCAATTTAAATGTCTTCAGACAAATTTTGGAAGTAATTGATTTAAGAGTTTATTAGTGGAAACTTTCATTTAACGAGATCCAGTGAAATAATTTTACTTTTAGAATGCCAGAAGGTCAGCATGCAGAGAAGTCCTCATCCACTCTGCTGTGGTGGAGCAGGAGTTCACGGAGGGGCAGAGGTGATTCTCAGTGGGAGTTCCTTTTCTCTTGACTTGAGACAAATTGAGGAAGATGGCATTGTTCGTAAGAAAGGGCATTTTTTTTTTTTTTGCCGCTGATTTATTTTTTTTAAAGAAGCTTTGGATTACATAAATGTTACATCAAAAATATAGGGGGATTTTGGGGCCTGGCTGTAGCTCAATTGGTAGGGCGCCGGTTTACCACATGGGAGGTTCCTGGGGCTGCCTTGAGCGGGCAGACCGCCTTGAGAAGGCAAGCCACCATGGGCAGGGCAAGCCCTCTGCGAGCAGGCAAGACCACCGTGCGGTGAGCTGACTCAGCGGGTCGCTGCAACAGGGGGAGACGAGCAGACACAGAAGAACGCAAAAATGAACACAGCAAGAAACAAGCAGAAAGGGGTGGGGGGATATATAATAATAAAAAATATATATAGGGGGACTTCCATATTCCCCCACCCCTTACCCCTCCCCCACTTTCCCCCATTAACATCTTTCATTAATGTGGTACATTTGATGAACACATACTGAAGCATTGCTACTAACCAGTGACTATAGTTTACAATACAGTTTACTCTTTGCCCTGCACAGTTTTATAGGTTTTGACAAATACATAATGGCCTGTATCCATCACTGCAATGTTGCAATGTCATGCAGGACAATTCCAATGTCCCAAAAATGCCCCCATGTTACACCAATTCTTCTCCTAACCCACAGAACTTGTGGTGGCCACTGCCTGTATATCAGTGATAAAATTTCTTCCCTTGCTCGAATGATAATGAGTCTAGTTTAGTCCGTAGTTGCAGTCCCTCCTTATGTCTGTTGATTCCTCAGTCCTGAGGATTTGGGGATGATGATGCCCGCTCTGTTTCTGATTGAGAGGGGGCTTAGATCCTATGGGGCAGATTGTTGGAACTGTCTTGCTTGCAGTTGTGGATACTCTGTTTTCTGGGATGGGGGTTGTCCATCGTCATCCTTTTGTTAGTTGTCCTGAGTGAGTCCAATGAATTGGAGAGTAGGTGTTGCAACTCTCCTGAGATTCCGGGCTCAACCAGCACATGAACAGACCAAAGATTTCAGTCTCTGGGGCCGATATTTAACAAGTACAATGCTAATTATAGGCTCAAATAAAAGGGGCAGAAGAGCCATGTATAGGGAAATTTATAAATGAGTAACTATTACACTGGGGAGCATATATTCCAAAGTAAGACCCACTGAGAGGGTGCCGAATTCCTGAGATTGTCTGCCCAGCCTAGATGTCTCTAGAGCCCTCAGGAGCCCTGCTGTTTGAGGCCCTATTTACTGTGGCAGTCACTGAGACATGCATACGCGTAACCTCTAGAATGACTTCCCGACTCATTTTGAAATCTTTTCGCCATAAAAGCTCATTTGTATTTAATATTTCCTCCTTTTGGTCAAGGTCTAGAAAAGGCATTTTTAATGGTGTCAGGAGCTAGTCACCATCTGCTGTATGGGAAGAGAAAATGCTTGAACACCTGACCTGTGCTGGATTGACCAGGTTCATGTGAATGAGGCTTTGTGGAGCCTTAGGACTGATTTGGCTTTTAATCTCAGGGTGAACTTCTT